>JBBYHH010569296.1:0-10744 GCA_038382905.1 Daphne laureola
AGGAGTGAATGGTTTGCCTTGTATCATTACATGTGTAAGAGGTAAACTTACACTTCACATTTACATGATGGTGGAGTGTTTCTTACTCCACCTCAAACCATGTCATACTTACTTAGTTCAAGTCTAACCAAGACAAATGGGATCCCTCCTAGCCATTAACCGCCGGTTTTGCATGGTCCTACCCATGATATTTTTCCCGTCAATTTTTCAAAATTGACCATTTTGTCCTTCCGAACCAATTTTTAGCAAAATAGCCCGGGATTTATAAAATGTTCGAACTTGTTAAAATCCCATGGAATGGACTTCAAATAAATTTTCGGGTCTTGAGAATTATCAGAAACATATCCATTTATCTTATTTTAGCTACTAACACCATGTGTTAGTGTTATGTGACAACATCCCGCTAACTCCTTACTTTAATCACATGCTTACACATGTATTCCACCAATACTTACAATTACTTGTCCTTATCAATTCCTTGCTTCCAAATTCGAAATTACCATTATCCTTAATGAATATTCCCGTCAAATCTCTGAAACGACCGTTTAACCATCCCGAGATGAATTTTGGTAAAATGGTTCTAAACCCATATTTAATCCTTCTGACATTAAATACCTCAGAATTAATCATCAATTCAATTCCCGGGATAAAAGAACATCAGAAAACGTGTCCCGCACGCTTCAACACAAGATCCCAGTAATTACAAATTTTGCCCTCCGACAATTTTCCCGGATTTCCATCATTTTTTCGGTGTGGGTGTAACACAAACCGCAACACAACCGCTTCAATCGTTGCGGAGAGGCCACGTCGTAGTTGCACCATGTTTTCTGATTTTATCTTCATTATGTTGCGGCTAGCGGCGGAGCCACATACAGTGTGGGGTGGGTCATGGTGCCCCTAAAATTTTACAAATTAACTAGTATATAGTAGTATTAATATATTAATTACGACAATAATTAATTTTCCTTATGTTTATATAAATTATATAAGGTTCATTTAAATAATACATTGATAATTAACTTTTGCTGATATAAAAGAGCAGCATGTTCTGCTCAAACTTGCTAAATAAACATATGTATTTATGGTAAATTTTTTATATCATATTTAATTTATAGTAATATATCAATCTTTCGACAAACATTTTTCTTGTTATCATTTAATTTTATTTTTCATCAGTTATTCCCCCCTCCCCCCTAACCGAAAATTCTGACTCCGCCCACTGGTTGCGGCCAGAGCCGCTTTAATGATTTTTATTCGTTTTCCAATTTTATTGTTTATAAATTTTAATATTTATTACTAATATTAAAATATATTTAACACACATTTGAAAATCTATCTACCATTCAAATATATATTTAATAAATGTATTTTTTTTACATTTAAATATTATATTTACGTCAAATGTTGTATCAACCGAAATCCTAGGATGTGGGAGGAGGATTGCTAGGCCGACAGGGTGGATGCTGAGCAATGAGGACAACCATGTACACATCCATAACTCGAAGAGGGACTCGAACTCAAGAACGACGAGAAGGTGTATTGTGACGGCTCCGCCAGGGGATCGGGCCGATATGGGTTGGCCCGTGCGAGAAGTCATCAACTGGATGCAGTGGTGGAGACAGAAATTTAGCTTCAAGGGGGCCAGTAACATACATAAAAAACATTAAATGGTGACAAAAAAAATCTATTGTAAAAAAATCTATATATAGTTACAAAATAAGTGTGATATGAAATCGATATCTATGTTTATTCATGAAATTTGAGTTAAATACACCGCTATTTTAATTAATGAAACAATGAAAAAAAACTAAAGATTTAAGCATTGATCTGACCTATAATATAGGTCAGATCAATGTTGAGTTGTTTAGAGGAAAAAAGAGTAAGATTAAGAAAATTTTGAATTAATGGAGGCAGTTTGTTAAAAAAAAAATGAGAAAAAACTTAGTGAGCAATAGCCTAGCAACCAACATATATCACTTAAAAAAGCAAGCAAGAGTATACAAAAGAAGTAAAGTCCGTTAAAATCAATTTAACATGTTGGATTAAATTAAGATAATTTTTTGTGGACTGAATCAATCAATTAAACTCATTCATTTATTCAATGAATCTTATATAATTTAAATATATCTAAAAAAAACATTATTTTTTAAAATTAATATATCAATAATACTATATAATAGGTATTTTATAAAATCTTAGTGGGGCACAGTTCCGCCACTGAGTGGATGTATGGGTTGGCCCGTGCGAGCGATGACTGTCGTCGGCCGCCTCCTTGGCTTGATCCAGCCACTAGATCCGCCAACACATCACTCGGTGATAGGATCTTATAAAAATAGGTAACGTATTGAAAGAGCAGGAATGCTTCTTTTGTATTTTCAGTATATGAGAATTGATCCAGCAGTGGCTATATATACATAGAGGAGAGGATTCTAAGTAGGAAATCAATCAATTTAATCAATAATTACATAATCAAATCCCTAAGGTTTCTCCACCAATTGCTCTGTTCAAATCCCAATTACTTCTCATTTTATTTCATTTGATACTCACCCTCAAGTTGGAGTGTGAATGTCAATGACACTCAACTTGCTCAGATGAGTGTGGAAAGCAGGTCCTCGTAAAGGCTTTGTAAACATATCTGCTACTTGACTACCAGTACGCACATAAGCTGTTGGAAATATTTCAAAAAATATTTCTACTAACTTTGAAGAAAATTTCTGGATCAATTTAGAGAATACCAAAAGTTGGAAGCCTCGCTGAGATTCCACAATTGCAAAATCATCCAATGCTTCACACGCGAACCTCAGGAACCCTAGCTTGCTCTCTCCGTGAAATATTCCCGTAATGTGTCTGACAACAACCACTGAGCCTTCTGAGTCATGTTCTATTTATAGAGTGTAGCTAGGGTTAAAGGTTGTAGCGTGGGACCCACTGGAATCTCCTACTAATGGTCAGATTAGTCCTCGACTAATCTGAAGATTAGATTCACGTCCCAATAAATGGTGGAAGTGTAACCATATCAAAAAATTGGAGACTTAGCTTGCGAGACCCCCTATTTTATATTGTTCCATTCACCAACCAATATTCATATAAAATCCAGGAATCAAGACCAACCAGTCTCCAATAAAATGGCACTGTCGATTCCTAACTTATATGTGCATCTCATGTTTGTTTTTGGATAGAAAACAATTTAGAAAGTATTAAAACTATATACAATATATATTTTTAATAATAAAATAATATTTATATAAAACTGAATTTCTAAATTGGCCGATCGGACTTAAACATCCAAAACCACATGAGAAGCATTCCAAATATTCTCTCCTACATTTAGGAGTGGTGAATCCCTTATTGAATGACTATTTATATCTATGTATAAATTATGTGATCTAACATATCCAAGTATAGTCCCTTACTGGACATCATTGGTTGACATATCAAAATCACACAATTCATACATAATATAATATAACATTCTCAGGTTTGTGGATCAATATAACTTTTGCTCTTATCTTGACAGTGTATGGTCTAAGAACATCATTTGGCCCGGTTCAATGTTTGTCACCGCAAACATTCACATGATACTATGAGTCTGCACTCAGATGATTTGAGACCCTTCATCTTATCTCACATAATAGTACTCATGTGACAATCTTTAGTGAATAGTTTGGCCAATAATATTCACAGACTGTGAACTAATTTAAGTACCATAAAGATATATTAAGTCTCACATTGATAATCACCATTATCAATTCAATTTATATTTATAATGGTTCTATGGTCATTTCAGTAGAAACTAAAATACAAGTATAAAATGAAGAAGACAAAACTTTCATCAAATGAATTAATGATTGTTCGATTTGTTTTAGTAGTGCACACAAATCTTTCAATCTCCCACTTGCACTCCTAAAACCAATAAGGCATGACTCTCAATCCCATTTCCTTTATGTGTTTCTCAAACACTTTCTGTGGTAAAGGTTTTCTCAATGGGTCTGCCATGTTTTCCACTGATGCTACTTTGGTGATCGCAATATCACCTCTCTTCGCAATCTCTCTCACCAAGTGATATTTCCTTTGTATGTGCTTTGATCTCTGGTGGGCTCTAGGCTCTCTCACTTGAGCAATAACGCCACTATTATCACAATACAAAGTGATAGGAGAATCAATCAACGAGACCACTCCAAGTTCACTCACAAACTTTTTAATCCACGCCGCCTCCTTTGCAGCCTCACTAGCTGCAATATATTCTGCCTCTGTGGTGGAGTCAGCTACAGTACTTTGCTTGAAACTTCTCCAAGAGAAGGCTCCACCATTTAAGCCAAAGATATATCCAGATGTGGACTTTCCATCATTAGGATCAGATTGGAAGTCAGAATCTACAAATCCTGTAACTTCCAATGAATCACTTCCATAAACTAAACAATAATGTTTAGTTCTGTTAAGATATTTCAAAATATGATTAACAGCAACCCAATGATCTTCTCCAGGATTGGATTGATATCTACTAACCATACTTACTGCTTGAGCAATATCGGGTCTAGTACAAAGCATCGCATACATTATACTACCCACTGCAGAAGCATAAGGGCATCTCAACATATTTTCTTTCTCATGATCCGTTTTAGGACTCATTTTCTCAGAAAGAACAATTCCATGTCTGAAAGGTAAAAAACCTTTCTTGGAATCTAACATGTTAAATTTTCCCAATATTTTCTCAATGTAAGTATACTGAGATAATCCTATCAACCTTTTTCTCCTATCTCTATAGAGCTTTAAGCCTAGAATGTACGATGCCTCACCCAAATCTTTCATGGAAAATTGAGTGGACAACCATACTTTTTTTTTTTTTGATGAAAGTGGGGAGCACACCGTCCTGTAATATATTGATATAAACTGCCAAACGACACTTACATTTGAAGAGAGGGGCCCTACATGGAATGGGCAAAACCCTCACCAAAATAAATCAGAAGCATATACAAAAGACTAACGGAGAAGCATATACAAAAGATGTTAAACTAGAACTAATTACTTGTAGATGAGAGGAAGGAAATCTCGCCTAAAACAAGCCAACTGCAGCTTCGGACAAAAAAGGATGAGGCTGCGGCTTTTCTCATATTGAGTTTCAGAATAGATCTTCCAGGTTGATTCGGTTTTTGTCCTGAATGAGCCGAATGGCTTCATCTCTCAGCTGATGCACTGATCGAGATCTGTTTTGAAACCTTCTGAGATTTCTTTCTTGCCAAGTAACATAAACCAGGGCCGCAATCATGCTTCTTCTCAAGCTAACTTTAAAGGATTTCCCCCTAGCTACCTGAGACATCCAGAGGCAGAGATGATCCCATACAAAAGGGGGCTGGATCAGGTTAACCACCTTTAAACCTGCTAGTAACACTCTTTCAGAGAAACCACATTGAAAAAATAGATGATTTCGATTTTCAGAACCGGCAGAGCAAAGCACACAAGTTAAATCCACTCCATCTTTCCATAGAGCAACCTTATCAGAGGTATTTAAGGCATTCATAGAGCAGAGCCAGAATATTATTGATGATCTAGGGCTATGTCTTGGTCCCCAGGCCAAACTCTTCCAATTTATTCTGTTAAAGTTCTCAATCACATCCATATAGATTGCTTTCATAGAGAAGGAAGGAAGCATATCAATCTTGCGCATGCGAAAGATGTCCTGCAGTAGAGATGTGCTCTTATATAGAGCACTAATAGCAGCAGAACTATCTCTAGGTTTTGGCATAGTCCAAAAGTCAGCGGTCTTAATATAAAAAGCATGAATCCACTTGATCCATAGACTCATTTTATCCATAGACAAATGCCAAATCTTCTTGCCTTGGAAAACCAGATTCCAGGCCACTAATCCATATACTCCTAGGTCTCCCTGATCCTTAGGTACACAGACTCTACTCCAAGCTATTGGGGCTTTTTTTGACTCAACACTGCCTCCTCACATAAAGGCTCTAAATCTTTGCTCAATATACTCCAGAACCCCTTTTGGCATTGGAAAAATAGCTGACCAATAACTTTGAACACTGAAAGCTACTGCTTTTATTAATTGCAGACGGCCAGCATAAGATAAGAATTTACATGACCATGCTTTCAACGTTTGTAAAATTCTATCTATTAAGGGCTGGAACTTTTCGTTTGTCAACCTAGATCCACTGAAAGGAACTCCTAGGTATTTAACCGGGAGCTCACCTTTCTGCATGCCTAATTCAGCTAGAATGGCTGAAGCTAGGGTATCTCCCACCCCAGAAAAGAAAATACTACTCTTTTGATCATTAATGTAATACTACTCTTTTGATCATTAATGTAAAGACCAGTAGTTGAGGAGAAGATATCTAGAACATTCTTAATTTTAGTTCCAGAGATCACAGAGGCAGAGGCAAAAAGCATTAAATCATCAGCAAAAAGTAAGTGAGTTACCTTCAATTTTTTGCATCTGGGATGAAATTTGATAGAGCATTCAGAAAATTTGTTGTGCAGAAGCCGAGATAGATATTCCATTGCTATTACAAATAGATATGAGGAGATTGGGTCACCTTGATGAATCCCCTTTGTGCCTTTGAAGAATCCGTGAAGGGTACCATTGACATTGAGAGAGAACCAAGGAGACATTATACACATCATTATCCATTTAAAAAATATCAGAGGGAAGCCCAACTGAATCATGAAGTCCTGAAGAAAAGCCCAAGACAAGGAGTCAAAAGCTTTTCTAATGTCAATTTTGAGAGCCATTCTTGGTGAGAGACCCTTTCTACCATAACCTCTGAGAATTTCCTGAGCAAGGCAGATGTTATCCACTATTTGGAGGCCCTTAACAAAACCTATCTGGGCAGGATTGATGATAGTGGGAAGGACAACCTGCATTCTGATAGCTAGAACCTTGGATAGGATCTTGTAGATCACATTACAATAGGAGATTGGTCTATATTCAGCTGGTGCAGAGGCTTGAAAGCTTTTTGGGATCAGATGTATGATGGTTGCCCCAAAGGAGGTAGGGAGGCTGCCTCTTTTAAAGCAATAATCTGCTGCCCTCCAAATATCATCTCCAATCAAGTTCCATTGTTTCTGATAAAAGGAAGCTGTGAATCCATCTGGACCTGGGGATTTACTAGGATTCATAGAAAATATAGCATGTTAGACTTCCTCTTTGGTTACTGGTCTGCTTAGCTTCTACTGTTGCTCTAGGTTTAGAGTGTTGCCAATGGTTGAGATGTGTGGATTAATTAGAGATAAGAAAGTTGTAACTGGAGCTAGTAGCTTTTTGTAGAATTCTAGGAAGTCTGCTACTATGAGTTCAGGGTCAGTTACTCTCTGCCCTGAGTTGTTAATGAGGCAGAAGATATTTCGTTTAACCTGCTGCTCTCGAACTGTTGCAAAAAAGTAAGCTGTATTTCCATCTCCCAACTGTGGCCAATCACTAGCTGATTTTTGTCTATAAAAGTTTTCCTCCCATCTCTTTAACTCCATCAGATTCTTTCGGGCTTCAACTAACTTTTGGATCAATACAGGATTTAATGGATCCCCTTCTAAAATAGCAGCCTTGCTTTCAAAGAGTTCTTCAGCTTTACTGACTCTGATTTGAATATCACTAAAGTATTGGATATTGAACTGTCTTAACTCCACCTTCAGCCTTTTTAGCTTAAATATCAGGTCTTTTGTTGGGTTTTCATTCTGAACAGGGTCTGACCATGATTTGGTTGGCAAGGTTGGGAAGCATTGATGAAGCATCCACATGTTGAGAAATCTGAATGGGCCCTTTCTGGGAATCTTTTCGGTCTGAACAGAGAGAAAGGCTATTGCATGGTCAGAAAAAAGGCTATTTTTGAACTCTGCTCTAACCATTGGAAAAACATCAAACCACTCCACATTTGCCAGGATTTTATCCAATTTGCAGTAGGCTCTAGTAGATGATTCTTGCTGATTGCACCAAGTATATAAACGGCCAACACTATAGATATCCATAAGATCGAAGGCATCACACATATCAGCTAAGCCCGCGACATGAAGAGAGGGTGTAGCAGCAGCAGATAGTTTCTCTGAGTTATTGAGAACTTCATTAAAATCTCCTAGTAGAGCCCAGAGACTTCTTATTATTTGTGCATAGGTTGAGATATTTTGCCAAGCCATAGTTCTCTGAGCAGCAGAATTTGAAGCATATACAATGGATAGGCACACACTCCACTGTTCTATACAATGCTCCACTCTCAAATGGACAAATTGTACTTCTACTGTGATGATCTGTACATTCAACACTAGTGGATCCCAACCAATCCAAATGCGTCCATTATAAGCCAAACAATAGTTATTGATATATGACCAGCTACCCATTACTTTTCTGAATATTGACATAAACTTTGTACTCTTCACTCTAGTCTCAAGTAGAGCTACTAAGTTCAAATTCTTTCTTCTAATTAGCTTCTTGACCTCTTTCTGTTTAATGGGATCATTTAGTCCCCTCACATTCCAACACGCCCACATTAATAAGGAATGGGGGGAATATTTTCTTCCACTGATATATCTTTTGATTGTAGGTGAGAAAAATAGCTTGGAGAGATCAAAGGAGGCTGCTCTTTTTCTTTTGTTTCTTTTCCATTTCCTTTTTTCTGCCCCTGTCTCCTCGTTACCAGCTGGAAGTTTGAGGCAGTTGACTGATCTAGCCCAATTGTATATTTATCATGATTCTGTGAGGGCTGCTCCTGTATTGTGGCTCCATTCTATCTTCCTGTGTTCAGAACAATTGGTTTATCTGGTCGGGAAGGATCTCTAGGTTCTTTGTGGTCGACTGGTTTATAATTAGGATCACACTTCTGCTCTGGATGTCCCCATTTTTTACATTTGGGGCAAGGCACGGGGTTCCATTCATATTTTATTTGCTGTAGATGAGTGCCATCAGGAGCTGAATACTTAAGGATCTTGGAGGCCTTTGCTGGATCATGTAGGGATACTAAGATTCTACCATAGGCTAATCTTGTACACTGGATTGTAGGAAGGTCTGCCATTAAAGGATTTCCTATTATACTTACCAGTTTTCTCAAGAGTTTTGGAGTCCACAGCACCATTTTTAAATCTGGGAGCCGAATCCAAACTGGTTTCTCCTCAAATAAATGTTTGCCTACTTTCATCCCCAGTTCATATCTCCTCAACATCAGAGGTTTATCGAACACAAAGTATGTAAGAGCTTCATATATTTTGCAAAGATCATCATTCGAATGAAATGTGGAGAGAAAGACACCTGATTGTTTTACAATTGTTGGAGGTACAATGTCGACCCATTTTGCCTTGACATATTTCTGCATATTCATCCATGATACTTTCGTACCCATCACACATCCGATCAATGTATGCTTCCAGTGCTTAGATCCTTCCTCAAGTTCCTCATTCGAGAAATATAGATCCTCTTCTGTTAACACAGCTGGATCAAATTCAAGTACGAAATTGGGATTTTGTTTTACCTTAATACTTTCATTTCGAGCTCTGGAGTCATCTTCAGTCTGAACTCGATCTGCCCAAGTCTTTTTTGAACCGAATTCAGATGTTTGCACAATCGGAGTGGCGGCCGACTGAGGAGTTCTGGCAGACTGATTCCGTTGTGGATTGGATGTGCCTGGCGGAGTGGATACGATAACGGACTTTATGGTTCGGTCCTCTGATTCTGAGAAATCATTTCCAGACATGGTCTCGATCTCGACCACAGAGCTTAAGTCGATTCGTTTATCTCTATCTTTGTCTTTCTTATCTTGAGAACGGAGTGCCTTCTTCTTCCCCATTCACCGTGAGCACCGGCGGGTACTCAGAGCGTCACTCTGATGGTGACGTCATTCGAGAGCATTTTGTTATCCTAGTCTGAATTTACTTGCATTTGACAACCATACTTTGACTGTTGACAACATTCCTACATCATTCCCAATGAGTAGATATCATCAACATACAAGACAAGAAAGGTTATAGCATTCCCTTGTGTTTTCTTGTAAACACAAGCCTTGTCCGGATTTTGAGAAAAACCAAACTCTTTGACCGTCTCATCAAACCGAATGTTCCAGCTTCTTGAAGCTTGTTTAAGACCATAAATGGATCTATTTATCTTGCACACTTTATATTCCTCGCTTTTGGATGTGAACCCAACAGGCTGGTCCATGTAAATATCTTCTTCAAGATATCCATTCAAGAAGGCAGTCTTTATGTCCATCTGCCAAATTTCATAATCATAGTGTGCATCTATTGCCAAAAGAATCCTAATGGATTTCAGTATAACGATCGGTGAAAAAGTTTCCTCATAATCAATTCCCTCTCTTTGATTATAACCTTTTGCAACCAATCTAGCCTTGAAGGTCTCAACCTTCCCATCAGGTCCTCTCTTCCTCTTGAAGATCCATTTGCAACCAATTGTCTTAATATCAGAGGGAGGATCTTCAAGAGTCCAAACCTGATTGCTATGCATCGAATCAATCTCAGACTTCATAGCAACAATCCATTTATCACAGTCAACATCCAACATAGCCTCTTCATAGTTGCAGGGATCAACCTCACATTCCTCTGAAATCACTGTGAAGGTTTCATTCAGAAGACTCAACTTTTGAGGAGGTCAAATGACCCTACTACTCCTACGAATAGGATAAGTTGAATCATTTTCTGGAATGTTATTTCCATTTTTTTCTGAAGGAACATTCACTGAAGGTGTGTTATCTTCTTCAAGAACAATCTTATTATTCTTGTTGGAGCTAATCATAAAATCATC
>JBBYHH010569407.1:0-10744 GCA_038382905.1 Daphne laureola
AAGAAGGTGATGTTCTCTTGGAAGCCAACATGACAGGAAGTAAAATGTTTCCTGTCACACTTATAACAGAACAAGTAGGAATGATCACCAAAGAAGAAGGAGATTCAAATTTATGGCACCACAGATTTGGTCATCTCAATTTCAATTCTTTAAACAACTTGAGCAACAAACAGATGGTTGAAGGGTTACCCTCAATAAACCATGATAAAGAAGTGTGTGAAGGGTGTGCATTTGGTAAATAGTCTAGAAGACCCTTTCCCCAGAACAAAGCAAAAAGAGCCACTACAAAATTGGAGTTAGTACATGCAGATCTATTTGGACCCATGCAAACACTCTCACATGGTGGAAACAAGTATCTGTTCTTGATAACAAATAACTTCTCTAGCCTAAGTTGGGGATACTTTCTCAAACAAAAGTCAGATACTTTTGAAGAATTCAAAACATTTAAGGCACTAACAGAAAGAGAAACTGGGGAAAAACTAAAAACTCTAAGAACAGACAAAGGAGGTGAATTTATCTCGAAAGAATTCATGGTTTTTTGTGATCAAGAGGGCATCAAGAGGCAGTTGACAACACCTTATACCCCTCAGCAAAATGGTGTAGATGAAAGAAAAAATAGGACAATTGTAGAAATGACAAGATCTATGATGAAAGGAAAGTAGATACCAAATGATTATTGGGCAGAAGCTGTAACAACAACTATTTACTTGTTAAATCTATCTCCTACAAAGTCAGTACCTGATAAAACCCCCTTTGAGGCTTGGTGTTGTTACAAGCCTTCTGTATCACACCTCAGGGTATTTGTTTGTGTCTGTTATGCCCTAACAACAACAACTAGGCAAAAGTTAGATCAGAAAAGTGAAAAGTTCATGTTTGTTGGATACTGCCAGAATTCAAAGGCATACAAACTTCTTAATCCTTACAACATAAAGCTTGTAATCAGCAGAGATGTCATATTTGATGAAGATAAAAGCTGGCATCAAATTAAACAGAAGATGACTACTACATATGTGCAAAGTTCAACACAGGAACTAGAGCCTAGCAGTCTCAGTCCAGACACACAGGAGGATCAAGAATCTGCTTCTGATGAAGACCATCCTCAACATAGTCGACAGTCTCAAATAGAAAACAAGACTACCTACCTATCTTGAGGATTATGAAATAAGTTTAGCTATGTTTGCTGGGGATCCTCTATCTATCGAAGTAGCAATTCAGAAAGAAGTTTAGAGGAAAGCTATGCTTGAAGAAATTCAAGCAATAGAAAAGAATCAAACCTGAGAGTTAGTTCAGCCACTAGAAGGGAAGAATGTGATAGGACTAAAGAGGATTTTTAAAACCAAGCACAATGCAGATGGATCAATCAATAAACATAAAGCTAGATTGGTAGTAAGAGGGTTTAGCCAAGAAGCCAGGATAGATTATGAAGAAACGTTTTTACCTGTGGCCAGATTTGAAACGGTAAGAATGATTCTTCCTATTGTTGCTCAACACAAATGGAAAATAGATCAATTTGACGTTAAATATGCCTTTCTCAATGGAGCTTTAAAGGAAGAGGTGTATGTACAACAACCAACTAGTTTTGTTGTCAAAGGAAGAGAAGGTTTAGTGTACAAACTAAAGAAGGCTTTATATGGATTGAAGCAAGCCCCCAAAGCATGGTATAGTAAGATTGATCAATTTTTTGGAGGGAAAGGATATAACAAGAGTCAAAGTGAGGCCACATTATATGTAAAGACAGATTCAGATGGTAAGTTTATCATGATAATTAGCTTATATGTTGATGACATGTTATATATTGGGTCCAGTTACAGGCTAATAGAAGAATTCAGAAAGGATATGAAGACTGCTTTTGACATGAAAGACCTTGGAGAACTTAGCTATTTTCTAGGTTTAGAGGTCTGCTAATCAGAACATGGAATATTTGTCTCTCAAGGTAAATATGTTTCAGTACTTCTCAAGGGATTTAATATGGGCACTTGTAAACCTACTTCTACACCCATGAACACCAATGAGAAGTTGACAGTAGATGATGGAACTGGGGAAGCATATGCAAGACAGTTTAGGAGCTTGGTTGATAGGTTGATTTACTTTACTCACACAAGGCCAGATTTGAGTTTTGCTGTGGGGATGGTGTCCAGATTCATGAACCAACCATCAAAGCAACACTTTGGCACAGCTAAAAGGATACTAAGGTATGTGGCTGGAACTAATTTTTTTGGAATTTGGTAGTTAAAGGATAGGAAGACTGGGCTCATAGGATACTCAGACAGTGACTGGGCTGGAGATCAAAATGACAGGAAGAGTACAACATGCAATTATTTTCTACTTGGAACTTCACCCATATCTTGGACTTCAAAAAAATAAGCAACAGTAGCCTTATCTTTAGCTGAGGCTGAATATGTTGCTGTGACAGCAGCTGCATGCCAAATTGTGTGGTTAAGGAGGATATTGAGAGAGTTAGGGGATGGTCAGGAAGAAGCAACAACAATTCTGCGTGATAGCAAGTCAGCTGCTGCTATTGCAAGAAATCCAATCATGCATGGCAGAACAAAACATATAGAACTAAGACATCATTTTATAAGGGATTTGGTGAATGAAGGAAAAGTGAAGGTAGTGTTTTGTAAGACATAGGAGCAATTGATAGATATATTCACCAAAGCACTTCCTACAACAAAGTTTGAATAGATAAGAAATGCTATTAATCTCACCAGCTTTGAATCAATGGGTAGTGTTGAAAGAAATGATCCTATAGTTGGTGGCACAAGTATGACGGAAGCTTGGCGTCATGTGGAAGCGCCAGCACAGAAGGCACCAGGTTGGTGCAAGGTTGGTCCCATACCTACAGACATCAAGAATGCATCAGAAGGATTACTTGGAGAGCAAGCATTCTAGTCAGAGTGATATTAGGAGTAGTTTAAGGATAAGTTATGTTAGCACTAGGAGTTCTTATTCTGTTAGAATTAGGGATCAACTTGTAAAGCCTATATAAGGCCAAGTTTGGTGATTAATAAAGCATCGCACCATAGCTAATTGTTCAATACTTGTGTTCTTGCACTGCCTTATCCCAACAATATCCACCTGAGGCTTCCACACTGCAAACTTGTCTGTAGTTTCCAACGCTCCAAAGGCACACAACAAAAAAATAACAGAGGTCTTAGGGACATGGCTAAGGCCCGAAGCTAAATGCCTCCAAGCAATTGAATCATAGTTCTCTATTACATGCAAGTAACTATCCCTCATAGAGAAAGAGAGCTTAGTATAATCAACTGCTGCAACCGAAATAGATCTTGAAACTAGCGCCTACAATTGAAAAGAGCCCCAACCGTGACCGTAACACCCTTAGGCTTCTCCATGGATCAAAAGTCAGCACCTCTAAACCATTTATTTTTAAATATCTAAACATTAATAAAAAAATTTATAAATTAAATTTTATAAAACAGTAAAAATAAAAAAATTGTACTATTATTTGAGAACCTAGGAGTATAAATTTTACGGGAAGATAGAGCGTGTCCATAGGTATGAAAGGAATCGACCAGAAGAATTTATCTGACTCAACAAAGTAGGATTTATTCGTTCATCGTTCAGGGAGGAGGAGTTATTAATTAATCAGTGGCTAATGGTGGTGGTAGCCCACATTTGCCTCCACTTGATAAGCAAGCTTTACATCTCCATAAATACCCCTTCATCAAGCGTGTGTCCTCCACACTTCTATTCACTTTAATCTTTTACTTAATTATATTCCAGCAGACATTGATCATTTCTTCCATGGAGCCCAAACAAACTTCATTTTTTCCTCAAACCGACCTCGTCGAGACCGCAACTAGGGTTAATACAATGGACATAGAGTCTGAGCGGCGGGAGGACGAGGACGTCTACGATTACTCAAAGCGGTCACAGTGGCTCCGAGCGGCGGTTCTCGGTGCTAATGACGGCCTGGTCTCTACTGCGTCATTAATGATGGGAGTCGGCGCCGTTAGGCAAGATGTGAAAGCCATGATCCTCACCGGATTCGCAGGGCTAGTCGCCGGCGCATGCAGTATGGCTATAGGAGAATTCGTGTCGGTTTACTCTCAGATGGACATAGAGGTGGCGCAGATGAAGAGAGAGAAAGAGAGAGGGAGCCGTGAGCTGCCGAGCCCAGCGCAGGTCGCGGCGGCGTCGGCGCTAGCTTTCTCTGTTGGCGCCATGGTTCCGTTGCTGGCGGCGGCTTTCATAAGGCCGTATAAGGTTAGGGTTGGAGTGGTGGTAGCCGCAGTTAGCTTGGCTTTGATTCTGTTCGGTTGGATGGGAGCTGCGTTAGGGAAAGCTCCGGTGATGAGGTCGGCGGTTCGGGTTTTCGTTGGCGGATGGGTCGCCATGGCGGTCACGTTCGGGCTAACGAAATTGATTGGAACCAGTGGGCTCTGATCATAGCTAGCTAGCTTCCTTGTGCATGATGAAATGAATTGCTATTTTATTAATTGCAATTCTCTTTATGTAATCGTACGTGTAACAAACTGTGTTTCTAATTTGCTTTCTTTAGTTGCCTATGGAAATGGCATTGTTAACTGTTTTTGAATATCATGCATGTACCAATTAATAAAACTGTGAGTAATTTCTAGATGAGCGCGCACGTATGTTCATCATGAACTAGAGCCTACCTACTCGTAACTAGGTTGGTGTGCATTGTTCTACGAAAAAAAAGTTGGCATGCTTCTATGTGTTTCTACTGTGCTGAACTTCTTCTTGTCTTTTTTAGATGAGAAACACTACAAAGTTGATGGGACCATGGTAGCGGGCAAGCCGCTACCATGGTCCCTAAAATGCGTTTGGAAGTTGTTAGCGGGGCTAGCGCTACCTCAGGTGTTATTGTTGAGTGTGGTAACGGGCTAGCCCGATCAATATCAGTCCTCTACGATATTGACAAAAAACTGTCGCAACCTGTCCAAATATTTTATTTTGAATTCTTTTTTTGAACTGCTTTTATTTTGAATTTTGAGCCAATGGTAGCGCCCTTGATAGCGAGTTAACCCATTACCACTCCCTAATAAACATCATGATCCCCTCATGATTTTAAAAACCGAACCGATCATCAAATCGTTTAGTTAGTGGTTTAAGATTCAACAGATTTAATCATTTGAACCATTGGTTGGACCGTTATTGAACACTCATATTAAAACTTACCTTATACCTATAAAAAGTAGGGGTCTATAATGAAAATAAGAGAGAACTATGATGATGTAGCCATCATTTAGCCTAAACTCTTAAGAGTTGAAGATATCATTTTTTTAAGAATAAAATTTTGCCCCAACCCGGGTGGGACGGAACTCCTCCTTCTCGTATACGTGACATGATGTTATTGATTGCTAACACCCTAATTAATTACGAATTGTCACATCCTATAATAAATAGTGGCAGCCCCGTAATTAATAGTGGTAACACGAACTAATAACTTCATGCCACGTATGCAGGAAGGAGGAATTCCCTCCATCCCGGATTAGAACAAAATTGTGTTCTTTTTTTAAGGATGCGACACTTCAATTTAATTTATTGTAGAGTTGAATTTTTACCCTAGCCTTCCTCTTTAACTATCTATCTACAGGAGCACGGTTTCTTCTCCTTCATCATCTTCTTCTTCTACTTTTTTTTTTGGTCTCTCTCTTTTTCTTGTCCCTATTGCAATATGGCCAAGAACCATGGCAACAAACACTAGCGATCCCGATTGATTGCAGGAAAATGAGGCAACCCAATACCCATGGGAAAATAAAAAATTGGCCTTGGCTGGACAGGAGAGGATCATAGTTGTCAATTTTGAGAGGCAAGCCCATGGTGTTGGGCGTGAGACGTAGCAACCATGACTGTCTCCTCCGCTGGACAAGGGATGGTGATGTAAGGGAAGGCTAGAACCGGTTCACGGTTCAGTCCAGTTTTCCCAGTTTTGTCTGGTTTTGACCGGTTCTTACATCACCTCTTACAAAACCAATAACCGGACCGTAAAACACACCGGTTCATGGTTGAACCGGACGGTCCGGTCTGATTTTTATAACCATGTGATCCCCTTCCTTCACTACGTAGCTGGAACATGAATTAATGCGGTCAATGCGCACTTAAGACGCACTATTTAATGCGGTTATAGCTGAATTACAAGCCGTAGTAAATAAGCATGTACTAGTTTATCTAGCTACCGCGGTCTTGCCGCAGTTACTAATGCGGCCGTAATCGCATTAAAGACTACAACTCTCTCACAATGACAGTCTTATATAATGTGAAGTAAATTCGAAGATGGCTGCATTAAGTTCTTTTTAATTTTTTTTTATTAGTTTACTTTTTTAATTAATTTTTTTAATAATTAAAATAAATAATTCAAAACTGATATTACGAATATTAGGAAATGGATTTATGAAATTAAAAATATATTTCCTCCTGTCTCCAAAAGATGAATCATTTGTTTTAGCTGTTTTACAGTATTTAATCTATGATTTATTTTCATCTATGTTGAGATATCTAAACTTAAATATTTTTTATGCGTATCATAATTTGCAATATAAGTTTCTTAAATATAATTTTCTAGAATTTTTTTGCACTATTTTTCTTTGTAAATATTTGAGTCAAATATTGAACTTTGAAACAGCAAAAATAAATGGTTCATCTTTTAAAGACCGGAGGGAGTAGTAAATAGAATTGCTATTGCTCTATAGTTTCAGTATTCAATCGTTTGTGTTTTCAACATGTACTTTGTATGTTTAAAACTACTTTGTCACAGTGAGAATAATACGTTTGTTTTTCAACATTTATGCTATGATTTGTTTTCTTCCTATTCAACATTTTGACTTATAGAGCTGAATAATTTATATGCAAATGATAAATGGATGTTTCTAGTTTCTAAATATATTATTTTAACAAAGTCTTTGTAAATAAAATATGTGTTTGAAATGTCAAATATATTCATTTTCCTAGGACAGTGGGAGTAATTTTTTTAATGCTCTTAAGATGAAGAGCTGGATACTTACAGACTGCTTTTTGGGTTAGAATATTGTATATGGTTTTGGAACGCAGCTAGAGACTTCTGGATTTGGCCTATGTTTGAGTTATTTATTTATTTATTTACTTATTTTTGGCAGGTTTGAAAAAGAAGGTGACCCATGTTCATCAGCATGCTTTTATCAAAGACCATTTTCTTGGTGTTGGCCATAATGCATGTTTGGGCTGGTTGGTAAGATGCTAATTCCTTTACAACTAAATCTCTTTATTTATGATACTGTGATCCATATCAGTTTTGACTTAAGAAAGAAGTCAATAGCTTTGGGTTTAGAATTTCACTATTTGGCCTTAGGATCTTGTCATGTGAAAGAATTAGCATCACAGCATTTGGATAGGGGAAAAGGGAAACATGTTTCTAACACGGGCCAGTAGCAACAGCATATCTGAGGGTCCAGTTAGGCTAAGCCTACCACCCCTAGTTTGTGGGCATTTATAGTGAACAGATTTGGCTCTTTCTCTCAATGATTTGCCTTTAACTGGGAATTTTGACCTAGAAGTCGCCAAAAGAATCTGATGTCTCAAGTTGAATGTTTTAGATTTAAGTATAGCCTAGCTCAGGTCAATGGACCACTAATTACACATTAAATAAAAGCGCTCGCTGAGTTACACTGTACTGGAGACTAATATATCAAAATATTTCTATCTTGAGGGCTCTTTTGAAGAGTGAACCTCCTATTTATTAAACTTATTAAACTGTGAACAGTGACCTTCAGTGTTGCTTTGTTGCTCTCTTGTGTGTTGCTCTCGTTTCCATCAAATCTAGGATAGAATGGTCTATAGAAGCTTGGTCTATTTTGTGAAAGCAATCTTGGGTGGGCATGGAACTTGACATTTTTTTTTCTTTTATCAGCATGCCTTCAGCAAGCAGTTTTATGCCTCTGTTACCAAAGCAGATTATGAGACATTGCGTCTGGGTTTCATTACGGTATTCCTTTTGAGTTTTTGTTCCATTTAAGTTTTCTTTTGCCTTTCTTTTAAACTGTGCACGCTGATTCACTCTTTCGTTTTGGTGTTTTAGACACATTGCAAGACGAATCCCAAGTTCGATTTTTACAGTTACATGATGCGTGCCTTAGAAGACGATTTCAAACAAGTTGTTGGTATAAGGCAAGCTATGTTTGGAAGTACATATCATATGTTAACGTACCATCTGGATATTCTATTATTTGCAATGTCTAACGTTGACACCAAACAATTGCAGCTGGTACCTTTGGGTTTTTGTGGTTATCTTCTTATTGCTGAATATAAGTGGTACGGAACTCCGCTTTTGACTCTTAAGCCCCCCTTTCTTGTTGTTTTTTACTAGCAACACTCATAAAAGTCACACAAATGTGTGTTTCTATTTGAGAAGTTTGTTGAATTCCAAAGATACTGAAAGCGGTTTTATTTAGATGTATTAGATGTAGTCTGATCGATCTAATTGGTGTCCTGTTGTCTTATTCACATGTCTACTTGCATTTCCTTGTCCATAACGCTAAGCCTGTCTTTACCTGGTTTCATTTTACATTCGAGTATTCAGTGCTGTTCATTCTGATTGTAGAATGAACTTTATGAAGTCAAATCCATGGAAAATGGAACTAAGAAACTAAGAAACATGCCGAATAAGCATATCAATTCTAAACAATAAGTGTCACAATTTATTGCATAAGCACCGTGTGCCAGAAGATTAAAAGGACATTTCATTGTGGCCTTGGATCAAATTATGTATTTGTTGCTGTAGGAACGATTAGGGCTCAACAACCTCTTGCAGCTCAAATTTCGCCCTACTTGGAATAGGAGCAAACTAACTTGCTGCCTCTTTTGCTCTCAGTCAAATGTATTTGCCATGACTGTTTCATGCATTTAGCATGAGGAGTTATAGAAATGCTGAAACACCTGAACCCGATAGATAACGCTAATAGCTACTGCCTGATGATACTCATTGCTACTCTGGTGTAATTGCTAGCAACATGACATGGTAAGAACATTAAATGCATTCATAGGTTACTGATTCTGTCCCTTTTAAGAGGGCAGCATGGTGTCTTTTTTTCCTGCACGGGGTGGATGCATGTAACCTTGAATTCTTTCCCATCTTGTCATTTCCTTTGACATCAGATTGAATGGCTGCTTTTCATTTGATTGATTATGAGAACATGACATACTTTATCTTTTCTAATTTCTTTCTTCAGGTTGGCACACCTACTTCTGGATTGCATTCATTCCTTTTGCTGTAAGTAGTCTAAACATTTACTCGAGTGCCACTTTAATAATTTGTGATCATCAAAATTTGTTCAAATTGATTAGCATGCATTTGAACCACGTGAAGCTTTAAGTGACATGAGTGCTCTTTACACATGCAGCTGCTACTTGCTGTTGGCACAAAGCTGGAACATGTGATCACTCAGTTGGCTCATGAGGTTGCAGAGAAGCATGTAGCTATTGAGGGTGATTTAGTTGTTAAACCATCAGATCAGCACTTTTGGTTCAACCGCCCCCACATTATTCTGTTCTTGATACATTTCATTCTATTCCAAAATGCTTTTGAGATCGCGTTCTTCTTCTGGATATGGGTATGTGGTCTGCTACTTACTCCGACTACTCGATGACAGCACTGTACTTTTAGATTAAAGATTCATGTAAGTTCCATCGATTTGCAGATTCAATTCGGCTTTGACTCCTGTATAATGGGACAAATCCAGTTCATTGTTCCGCGGCTTGTTATTGGGTACAAGTTCCTGGCCATCTCTCTGTATCACTTCGAGAGTTCTATGTTGTAGTATAATGCTGATGCTGGTCTCCATTTTATTTCCATCGTAGGGTGATCATCCAGGTACTCTGCAGTTATAGTACCCTCCCGCTCTACGCCATTGTCACACAGGTTAGAGGAGTTTTCTCGGTACTGCTTTTCGAAGGTACATGTTTTCATCAATGTGCTTATTTTTATGTTGTTGCGAACCGTAGATGGGAAGCACATTCAAGAAGGCTATATTTGATGAGCATGTTCAAGGTCACCTTATTGGGTGGGCTAATAAGGCCAGGATGAAGCACGCAGCAAAAGAATCAGAACATGAAGGGCAATCAAGTACCATTGGCGGGACCTCCGCGTTCGTTCAGCTGGGGAGGGTTCTGCACAGCCAGCACGGTCGTGAGGAGGACCAGCAACAACCCCATGGCTCTGATGACTCTGCTGTCCGATAGAAGTTTGGTTTCTGGAGATTTGGCTGGTTGAAGGAAAGGGCACAGGAAGCCTCTCTTAGTTTAGTTCTGAGGCTGTAACACAGTAACAAGTAACAACAGAGGCATGCCATTGGCACCGTATATGTGGATGGGTGAAGAAACAACTTGTGACCTACATTTGCTAATGCTTAATTGGGTGCCACTAAAAGCTCTCTTTTAAATGAAGTATGCTCTATGAGTCAGTTTAGTTTAGTGAAAAAACGTTAGCATTTAGTGGAAGACTGAAAACGTTATCTAATGGAGGCTTCAGCTTAGAGGTTTGGAAAAAGATATTGTGACCATCTGTTTTTTTTTTCAGAAAAAAAACCTCTAACGTTACATTCTTTTCATCCTTTATTCTACAATCAATTACACAATCTCTTATTGAGAATTCGACACATTATCATTTTTTACTCAAATTTCAAAACAAATTACTCAACAAACTTTTCTTTGGGTATAATTGAAATTACTAAAATAAAATTACTGTAAGCATTGTTTCTAGGATAAATTGAGGGTTTGATAATTATTC
>JBBYHH010569518.1:0-10743 GCA_038382905.1 Daphne laureola
AACCCTAATTTCCCAAAATCCTTAAATCACAACCAATCCAAGGTATAAACTATGTTCTAAGCTCCAAATTAACTCTAAAACATGTTTATAACAACAATCACAACCTTAAACGATCAGAACCTCACCTTTGATTTTAGGTCAAATCTTGAAAAACCTCCAATTCCTAATCTTGAAGCTTGGATCTTGTTTAAATGATGTTGATCCTTCGAAACTCTCACAAATCCACCGATTCCTTTCGAAAATCACACTTAGAATCGGTTTAGGGCTAGGGAGAGAGAGATTTTAGAGAGAGAGAAGAGAGAGAAGAAGAAAAATGTAAATGGCTAAAGAACGTCGGTCCTGTGTAAAATAGAGGAACCCGCGGTGCTGGTGCGGCGCATCCACGGCATTCGCCGTCACGCCCAGCTGCCTCCCTCGTCATCGCGGTGTCTGCACGGTGCAGCCACGGCGCTCGGCGCCACGCATCGCTGCCTCTCTTCATGCATCGCGGTGTACACGCGGTGCGGTCACGGCGCCGTCGTCGGTGCTCCCTGCCTTCCCTTGCCTTCGCGGCGCACACACCGCGCAGGTGCGGCATCCGCCATCGCGTCTTGCTACCTTCTTCGTGCCATCCGCGGCGCAGCCACGAAACCACCGTGACATCCGTTGTTTCCTCCTTTTCCTTTGCCGGCGCGGTGTCCGCCGCTGGCCCTTATCATCGTGGCCTCCTTAGTCGGCCACCAGCTCTAACCAACGTGGCGGTTCCAGTTCGACTTTCACCGACTAAGCCACGTCTGACAAAACCTTCCTACATAAACCCTAACGCGAAGTTACCTGAACACAGAAACCTTAAAACCTTGAAATTAAGTACAAAACGATAACCTTAAACATACCTTGATTAAACTGGCGGTGTTGATTTTCCTGCCGTCTCGGTCTAATTCACGCCGAAAAACTTATCGGACTATGGTGGGTGTAACAATTTCTTCATCAAGACTAGCTCACTTGAGGTAAAGTTAGCTACTTGTAGCTAACTTGAGCTGGAGTTAGTTACTTGTGGACTAACTGGAGCTAGTACTACCTACTTTTAGCTAGTGTGAGATAATGTTACCTACCTCTAGCTAACATGAGCTTGGGTTAGCTAATTCTATCCAACTTGAGCTGAAGTTAGCTACTTCTAGCTAACTTAAGCTAGAGTGGAGCTGAGTATAGCTACTTCTAGCTATAGTGAGCTGATAATGAGCTAGATTAAGCTACTTCTAGCTAAGATGAGCTAATGTCAAGCTACTCCCAGCTCCTATGAGCTGGGATGAGCTAACTTGAGCTAAGTCTAGCTACTTCTAGCTAGAGTTGAGCTAAGAGGAGCTACTTCTAGCTACCCTTGAGCTGTAATGAGCTAAGTTTAGCTACTTCTAGCTTAAACTAAGCTGAGATGAGCTAAGGAAAGATACTTCTAACTGCCCTAAAGCTATGAGGAGCTAAGTCCAGCTACTCATAGCTGGATTGAGCTTAGGTTAGCTACATATAGCTTCATATGAGCTGATACTTAATTCTATGGGCTCGAGTACTATCTCAAAAGGTCTTGGTGCGCCCAGAATTCCAACATCAACTTGGGAAGAATATTAAGAAAATTTGATCCGATAGAGGTGGTGAATATCTTACCCAATTTTGTTTAAACCATCTACGAGAGTGTGGAATCATTTCACAACTCACTCAACCTAGAACACCTCAGTTGAATGGTGTGTCTGAGAGGAGAAATTGAACTTTGATGGGTATGATTTGATACATGATGGGTCACACTGATCTTCCCATTTCCTTCTGGGCTATGCTCTTGAAACAACAACATTCAGACTAAACCGAGTTCCATCCAAAATGGTTCAGACAGAGCCTTACGAACTATGGCATGGGAAAGTGCCCAACCTAATGTTTATGAGGATTTGGGGCAGTTAATCTTATGAGAAGAAGTTAATCACTGATAAGCTTGAGTCCAAATTTAACAAATGCTTTTTCATTGCGTACACTATGATCTAACCCAAGCTGCCACCACCCCACCCCGGCCGGCATGTGCGTCGTGTGCGGAAGTTTTGTGAACGTTGCCTGGAGGCAGCGGTGACTGGCAAAACTGAACTTGTCTTTGATTGTGAGACCCAAAAACCCGACCATTTTTTAACTTTTCTAAATTTATTGTTTCTAACGCGTTACTTAGGTTTAAGGCGTTCTAGTTCTCTTAATGCCTAAACCTGCACCCGAAAACATGTTATTGGTTTTCACAGAATATCGCACATTTATCGAATTAATTAACCAAATACATCAGATCAGAACTACCACCCGCTGGGTTGGGTGTGTAGTTCCGGAGTATGTCAAAATAATTCAGTAATCTAATGTAATGCATGCATATGCATCCTACAGAGCCTTAACTATAGAAACCATGTGCTTACTTGCCTGCGGGGTCGGTCGACCAGATCCCCAGCAAACACCGCAAGCTACCACAGATATCAAAAGTATAGCCAACCAGACGGTCTACTCTGCTGGCTACTGCCCGAGATCTCCTGAAACGAATAATATAAGGGTGAGTCCTCGAAAGGTACTCAGTAAGGGTCGGTAAGAGTAGAAGATAAATACACAGAACCTGCATAAAAGGTTAGCATATAACATGTGTCCCGAAGGACCATCATAACATCTAGCATCATCATCATCATCATCATCATTATCATCATGGCCCAACTAATACAATATGACAGAGCCCCAGTGGCCAAAACCATAACCGGGTCATAATCTGGTGGCCGTAACCAACTCGGAACATTTGCATATACATAGATGCTAATAGCCGGCAGCCGCAACCATAACCGACACATACATACGCTTGGATCCAGCGAAGGGGCCATGGTAACCCTCATACCCTGACAGCCGAAACCAAAACCGAGTCATCACATAACTATCATAAAGTAACAACCCGATCAAAATGATACAAGCGAGGGGCAGAACATAAGCATATAAGAAAATGTTAGTGCAACATGAACATAGGTGCACAACATAAAATGTTGGTGCAACCGGCATGCATCATACCTGCACACTACTAATCTTACTGTGTAACTAGTACCGTCCCAAGGGAGTCACTGGGCCCTACCCTCGACCCGAGTACTCGCCATTTACTAGCCTAGTATGCATAAGGAAAATCGATAATGCATATTAAGAAAGTAAATCCCCTTACCTCGAATTACCGAATCTGACGTGCCGGTGTTAATCCCGCAGACCAATGCTGCATCGTCAGAACCTATCCCGAAAAAATCCAAACATACATGTTGAATTTTAGTTTATAGCTAAAATTCTATACTTAACATACTTTCGTACATTTCATAATAAGTTTTTCTTCTTTGAACTTTATACAAAAGTTCACTTTTACCAATAATCACCAAAAATTGACTTTTTAACCAAAAGTCAACCATACCATATTTTAACCATAAGAGGTAACATTTTTACCTTAAACTTCATAATTACTCCTTAAGTTCCTAAGATTTTTAGAAGCTTACAAATTTCGCCCATAACTTCACATAATGCCAAATTTACCAAACATTCTTCACTTTTTACTTTTTACCATACTTTTTACCTTTTTCACTTTTTAGTGAACTTTTCTTTAATCCATTCCAAACTTGCACTAAATAACCATAACTTTAACCTTAAGTGCAAATTTACCCAAAACTTTCATAAAGTTGCAAAAGTTCCATTTTTGAGAACTGTTTCAACTTAATTAGTTAATACACCAATTAACGCGTCGTTTTTCTGAAATTTCCAATCTAAGGCCAAAATTTCGTCCTTCTTCCAAAACCACCCAAAACTTTTCAAAAGTGTCATTTTTCATACTTAGCCTTTAATACCTTTATTAGCCTTTCATTTAAAACCAAATTACTAATTAACCAAAACCAACCTATAGTTTCACTTTTTACTCTCAATTTTTCAGTTTTGATACAACTTTTACCCAAACTTCCTAAACGTGTCATTTTTTAACCTTAAGCTTTATTTCCTTAACCAAAACTCCATTTAACTTCATAAAATGACACTTAATCCATTAAACACCAAATTAACCAAAAACACCCAAGTTTTCAGTTTTGACTCCTGATTTTTTGGTTTCTAACCAATTCAATCCCAAACTTTACCAAACTTGCTACTTTAGCCCTTAACCTTTCTTTCCTTCATTTAAACAACATTTAATCCAATATTTAACAACCAAAACATCATCAAAGTGGCCCTTAAAGTTTCGGCCAACAACATGATTCTTCCAAAAATCATTTTCCAATTTATCCATCAACTTCATTTCATCACAAACAACATACTAGCAACATTCCTTCACAAAGATTCAACAAATATCTTTCCAAAAGTTCATCATACATTTCGGCCTCAACCAACAACTATGCTTCCCACATGATTCAACCCTCAATTCATACATCAAAGTTTCTCAAAACATAGCCAAGAACATGAATATATTATCAAAACAAGTTTCCAACATGCTTTGATTTTACACCATTTCCAAAATCCATATATCATCAACTTTTTCTTGGAATCATGGGGTAAACAATCAAAGGACAAGTTAATCTCCAAGGAAAAGATATTACCTCAAGATCTTATGAAGGATTGGAGAGGAAAATTGGCCATGAACTCCTCTAAACTTTCAGTTTCTTCAAAAGAGAAAACAAAAATGGATTATCCTTAAATCCAACCATTAACACTCTTAAACCAACCATAAAATTCATCTCTTACCTCTGAGATATTCAAGTTAGGAAGATAGGTAAAGGTAGGGAAGAACTTGTTGAACATCCAAGCTCAAAAACGCCAAGACATGGTGTTGAAACAAAAAAACGTCACTGCTAGACTTGCTGGATTGCAAGGCAGATTTTAGGGTCTTCCTTTCACCTTTTGCTCTTCATTTCTTCATCAAACTTGTAGCCAAGAGGATGAGGAAGAAGGTTGATGAAGGTTGGAAGAGCAAAACAAATTTCTATCTTGGCCAAAAATGGTGTGGAAGCTTCTGTCCATTTGCAGGAATTGAAGAGAGCTAAGTGTTTGCATTTCTTTTGCTTCTTACAAAAGTTTAAGTGTTAACAGATGAAATGGTGGGCTTAAAATGAGAGAGGCCATCCGATTTGGTCCAAGATAGGTGGCTAGAAGATGAGTCACAAGTGTTTTACAAGTTACCATTTCCTTTAACTTGTTACAATTTACCTTACCTTCCTAGGAAGGTAAGCTTCGTTTACTCATGTGGGCCGAATTTGAGGCCCAAATTGGGCCCAAAGTGCTGGCCCAATAGAAATTCATCCGTCAATTTTTTGAAGTTGACCATTTTTTCGTCCCGAACTAATTTTTGGCAAAATGTCATGGGATTCCTAAAATGTTGTACCTTCATAGAATTTTGAATTCTATCATTCAAATAGCTTCTCGGGACATTAAATTCAGTCCCAGCTTCATATTTAAAGAATTTCCTGAGTCCCGGGAAATTCCCATAACCAATTCTGGCAGAATTTCATCGGAAATGAATAGTATTTCAGTGGTGAGTGTAACAACTCATGTTCTCTAAACTCGAAACAATTGAAAACTCTACATCTAGTGAGGTCAAGTATTCTTACCAACAAGCTGAACTAACCGTTTTACTCAATGGTGATCGAGGTGCGATGTGTAACAACTTTCTACAGAAGTTCACTTTCTCAAATTTAAATTTATAAATATCACTATGCATGATCTAATCCATCCTAGTATTGTGGCTCAACAAGTGAGGGTCAAACCCAATAGAGAGTGGGGATGAATTTCTAAGTTCTAATGTGAAAACTACCTACCGATATGAAAAATGGTTCGTATGATGATGAATTCATGAGTGAACAGTAACAGTGGTGAAATTGTGTGAAGAACAATAACTTGTTGTGCAAGAAACGCAAGGGTAAAAAATGTAAATTACTTAAAAACATGGATTCAATCAATTTCAAAGGTTCTCCTAGGGTAGCTTAGCCTAATTAAGGGGGTTTTCTATGCCTAATACTTCACAATTAGATGTATGCATGAAATTTGGTTCGGTTTCCTCTCAGACAATCATCATCCCTCTCACTAGGAAACCCGCTATTAGGCACTCTTGTGCTCCAACAATGAATCCCTTGAGGTATAAACAACAAGCAATAACTACTAATGGATCGAATAGGGTTCTCTCGAACTCCTAAACGATCCACCAAGTGAATCTTCTAAGTCTAATTCATCGGAAGCTCTCTCGAGCATTGCGACAAATATCAAATCACATGTAAATGTAGGGCTAGCATACTACACACATGATACATGATGATACAAGTCCATAGATTCCATATCTAATAAAAAAGATCGTATTAAGCATAGATTACCCCCTAGGCAAGCTAACCCTAGGAGATCATAGGCTACTACTCACTAAAACACATACTAATCAAAGAAATCATCATGTTAATAGATAAAGAGATAGGAATAGAGAACACTCTAGAATGCTTGATCTTGAAGAAACTCATGATCTCTCATGGAAGAGGCTCTAATCCTCAAAATTACTCTAAATCTTCAAGAAACTCGTAGCTCCTCAATAATCTGATCTAAAATTACCATAAATCACTATATATACTACTAACTAAAGTCCTAAATGAGCCTAGACACTTTGGTCATGTTAGGCATCTAAAAAAAGGTTAAAATGGTCTTAACACTAGCCTCTAATTTAGTTACAAAAAGTACTACCGAGATAATGACATCTAACTGAAAGGAAAGAGAAGGTTGGAGATGTTAGTTACTGGCACAAACTAGCGCCTTAAACCAGCGCCTCCCTCACAATGGGTGTAGCAAGTTGCACCTCTTTCCAGCGACTGGTAGCACCTTGGCCAGCGCCTGGTTGGCTCCAGACTGGCACCTGGGCTCGTCTTGGATGCGCCTGGTTGTTGTGCCTGGCTTGTGATTGGCACCAGTTTGAGGTGCCAAAATGGCACCGACCTTCTTCCAAAATTGCAGTCCAACTTCTCAATTTGTGCAATTAGGCCCTCTCAGTTCTTCTATTGGACTCAAATTCTCCATTTTAGCAAGGGATGATGTTCCATGCTCCGCACTTTGCCATTTTTCATCCCAAACCTCCAAATTAAAGCTCTTTTTACTCCCTTTTCACCTCAATGTTATGCATTCTGCAAAATATAGACAAAATAGATAAAATGCACTAATGACATTGTAAAATAGGCATAAATGATGAGAATTGTGCCTTAAACACCCCAGAAATGTCTGCGTGTTTGGACACTCATCAAACGGTCTGAATCATTTGATTTTCAGCGTGAAGATTCCAAGAAGTTTCTAATAACCTAGCTATGAAACATATAACAGTGAGTTTGAGGGTTAAAGTCTCAGTTATAGCCCCATTATTAACTATTATAATTCTTTTCTTAACCAAATACATAAACACTTGTATTGAAAGGAAGTACTTATCTTTTAAAGTAGGAAAATCCCTCGCCATTGCACCTCCTCTTCAGTCAAGCCTCTATTACAACCCAGCTTCCTTAGTTTATTCTATATGATTTCGATCAATTTACAAAAATGTTCATCACAATATTCAACACATTAATGATGGGTAACCCAAACGGCTGACCACAGGCCCACACAATCATCAGACTACGAAGCACCTCCACAACAACCAGCCTTATTATCGGACCATCCTCGTAGGAGACACCTCCAACAGTCACATTTGGGGGCGTGACAACCACCCCCCACATTAAATTGCCCCGGATGTCAAACATCCCCTCAACATCTATAACAACTCTCCTCAGACATAGCCGCCATAAAGGCTCATATCCCATGGACCACACCCTCTTTAAAGGGCCCAGTATCATCCTATATATTGGGTGGTACCTACCACACAAAAGATAGATTCTACACACCCCCACCTTCCAGCTCTTCTCTGCATGAATCCTCTTCTCTTCATATTTTACAGGTCGTGGTTTACTTCAGTCTTGTTACTCGGGCAGCTGATTGATAGGTTCATATTAATTTGGTGTCATCCACCAAAAATGAACCCACGACCACGTTTCTTTTTCTTTTTCAAGCAACCCAGGAATCACATCAATGACATGAAAAATAAAAAACAAAACCAACAATACCTACAATGAAAACGTCCAAGTTAAGGATGCTAATTCTAGCTCAGAATCCTCAGCACCACCCCTACCACTGACCAATGGTGACCAAAATAGACAACCCCCTCCATCACCTCTCATCAACCGAGATGGCATCAGAATTCCTCTGATTAGCCCAAGTGGCACAACACTACCTACCACCATCATCGACCCAGCGGGTCTAGTCCAACATCTTCTGGGATATGCAGGCTCTCATGGTAGAAACTATTTGAGCCGAAAGAACAAACCTTCAAGGCATTCCACCTGCCGACAACTAAGGCCACTTCAATAACAACGGTCGGGCATAAAACTTCACCATCGATGTTGATGATCTCCTCTGCCGCATGAACATGGTCGAGACACATGTAAAAACTCTGAGCCAAGCCTTCGATGACATTGAGGTCCTACTCACACAGCCATTCACCAATGATATCATTGCAGTGAAAGCTCATGAGGCCTCTCTAACCCTATTGACCACTTATGACGTTATGTATCCCAAATAGAGATGGCTCGTGCCAACGGAATCATTCTCTACAAAGCATTCAGCTCCACCCTCAAAGGATGAGCTTCCATTTGGTTTGGCACAATATGAACCCAATGATTCAAATGCTTCAAAGATCTCGCCACAGCTTTCCTCTAACATTTTATGGGATCTCAACCACCCCCGAAGATAGTGGCCCATCTCTTAAAAGTGTGAAAGTAAAAGGAAGAGTCCCTCAGGGACTATATCAAAAGCTTCCAATCTGAGGTGGTCCAGGTCCACGGGCTATCCACGAACATGCAACTTCTTTCCATTACGCTGTTGATTTTAGATCCACCATCAACTTGCTTTACATGTTATTCAATCTCAATCATGTGAGATACATTCATAGAATTTTAGATTTCACATAAAGTCATAGCATGATGTTTCTTTGTCATATCATGCTTCTTTCTTTAAGAACACATCAATAAAGGAAGTAGAAGATCTTAATCATGTTACTAAGATTAGGATGTGTACCTTTCTATCAGAAATTAGCAAAAGGATGTTTTATCCTTGCTTGAATGTAAGCTCCAATTTAATCTTCAAGAACACCTTCAAAATTCCAAGTGTTGATGTGTTGGAATTCAGGTCGTACGAAGAGCTTTTGAGGTAGTACTTGAGCTCATGAAACTAAGTTTGAGCTCATAGGAAGATATATGTAGCTCACTTAAGCTCAACCCAACTAGTAGTAGCTGGAATTAGCTCACCATAGCTTCAGGGTATCTAGAAGTAGCTTTCCTCAGCTCATCTCAGCTTAGTTTAGCTAGAAGTAGCTAAAGTTAGCTCATAATAGCTCAAGGGTAGCTAGAAGTAGCTCCCCTTAGCTCAACTCTATCTAGAAGTAGCTATACTTAGCTCAAGTCAGCTCATCCCAGCTCACTCTAGCTCAAAGGAGTTGGGAGGATCTTGGAATTAGCTCATCTTATCCAGAAGTAGCTAAATTGAGCTCATTATCAGCTCACTATAGCTAAAAGTAGCTATACCCAGCTCCACTCCAGCTCAAGTTAGCTAGAAGCAGCTAACCCCAGCTTAAGTTATCTAGAAGCAGCTAACCCCAGCTCATGTTAGGTAGAAGTATCTAACATTAGGTCACACTATATAAAATTAGCTAGTACTAGCTCAAGTTAGTTCACAAGTAACTAACTCCAGCTCAAGTAAGCTAGTAGTAGCTAACTTCAGCTCCAGTGAGCTAGTCTTGATGAAGAAGTGACTTTCATCTCAAGGGTGCTCAATCATATGTCTAATGATCAGTTGGAATGTCTTTGTGACATTTCATCATCTTTCATTAGTGGTAACACCTAATGACACCCTTTTAGTAAAAGTAGGGGTACTTTGGTAAAATGATATGTTAAAGTGCAGGGTGTATGCACCATGTCACATGAGGCACACCGATAGGGTGGTAACTACCTCATGTACAGCCTTAAGGGGATGTTTTTAGGCGAAGAGGTGTCTCTCAGGAAGGCACCATTTCATCGAAAGGGGTGGTTACCAAGTGTAGAAGGCCTTATTAGTGTACTAGGAGGGAAGTAACTTCCCTAGGCCAAAAGGGTGCAACATTTTGGCCTAGAGGGGAGTTACAACAACCCTTAACTCCCTCCTCCTGATCTATAAATAGATGGGAGGAGGGGATGGCCTCTACAACACGAAAATACACAATATTTGCTTCTTCTTCTTCTTCATCTTCATCTTCTTCCTCTCTTCACTTTGGCCAAAATTAGTATCACTTCTTAAGAGCATTTTGGGTGGATCTTTGGTGTGTCCCTTACACACATATAACCCCTTGATATACCTTAAATTCATCCCTTTCCATTGAAGAAAAATAGCCAAGACCATTGAAGGAAACAAAGGAAGAATTCGGCCAACATCAAGAAGGAGCATACGTTTTCTAGGAGCAAGGATTTGCAATCCTTAAACTGTTTTGTCCATGGAAAGGTATGCATTTAGTCTCTTTCATTTATATTCATATATTATGTTTTTCTCCTCTACTTGAATAGAATAAAAATACATGATTAAATCAAAAGACATCATGCTATGTAATCTGCCACTAAAGTGAGAATTGGTGAACTTTTGTGCATGAAAAGAGATTCTAGGAAGATCTAAAATCAACAT
>JBBYHH010569628.1:0-10743 GCA_038382905.1 Daphne laureola
CTGAATTGAACATAAAGGAAAAGGTTGGGTGAAGGTATGTAATTTGTTGTGTTATGGTGTATGATTGGTGTTTAATTGGAAAAGAAGGATTATGGAAATTAATGAGAGGTTTTGGGGCACTTTAGGATAAAGTGTCAAATTTGTGGAATCTATTATGTATTGGAATAAAGTGTAAAATAGAAATGAAATATGGATTCTGTGTTGGATAAATGTTGATTGGTATTTATGTGGGTTGAATAGGTGTCGGAAAAGGATCAGCTTCTGTGGAGTGAAGTTTCCTCCGGGAAACTCTGTTTTGTTCGGGTAGCTCAGGTAAGGGTTCAACTTCTTTTTATGCTTTCAAGTTTACTGGATTGCATAACGGGTAAGTTGGGACTAGTACCCGGGTTGAGGGTGGGGCCCAGTGGCGCTAGGGGCTAGTTACGTAGTAGCGGTAATGGTATGCAGGTACGGAGCTCGGAAGGCCCAATCAACAGATTGGGTATCTCTGTATTATTTTGTGATCTGGAATATGGATCTGTGGTGCACGATCATTATATGTTCGGCATTCTGTTCTGTGGAGGTGGAAATTTCTGTTATGTATTTATTAGTTATGTTCTGTGACGGTTTTCTGTTAAGGGTCCTAGGCCATGGCTGGTACCACACCTCTGTTCTGTGTAGTACTCTCAAGTGTACCCATTCTCAGTCGGGTCTTTGAGGGGCCGTCACTCTGTGCAAGGAATCTGTTATGTTATCTATTTGGTTTATATGTTATATTTGTATATATTATGTTTTGTTGTTGCAAGGATTCTGAAATGTGTTCCTGCGGGTATTGTGCTATATTGTATATGTATGTTTAATCTGTCTTATGCAGGTCTAGTTCTGACATTGCTTGTGTGACACACTTTGTCAGATGTTTTGTCTGTTGTGCACGGGTTGCACGGCAGCTCATCTGATTCATGGATAAACTGTGTACTAACGTTTCTTTACAGGGCTAATGATCTTTGCTAACCATGTCTTTGCAAGGTTTTGTTTTAAACCATTACTTCTACCGCTGCATTTCAATTTCTCCCAAAAATTCCCTCAAGAACACATAAACCTTAACTTCTAATTTCTACCAATCATGAAGAAATTGTGTAGGAAATCTTCATAACACTTCACAAACACCATTGATTCAAGCTCACCTTAACCAATTCTTGAAGAAATTGATACAAACTCTTCCCTCAAAATCAACCTAAAATTTGGCCAAGAAGAGAAAGAGAAGGAATGAGTTCAATCCAACTTCCAAACTCACTTCTATCAGGAAACAACCTTTACCTTCTTAATCCTTGAGCTAAAGTTGAAGATTTGAGAAATAACCATGGAGAAAGGAAGAAGAAAATCGGTGCCAATGAGAGAGAGAACAGAGATAAGTGAATTTGTAATTATGTATTTTCTTTACCTTTCTTTCTTACTCTCTCACCCTTTAACCCATTTAATTGTTACTACCACACCATTTCTTTCTATTATTACTTAACAACATAAACATTTACCTCCCTTTTAACTCCCATAATTAATCTCAACCACATACCAGTTTAGATATTTTCTTACTTTCCATAAGCAAGTGACATGTGTAATCCACTATCTTCAATTTAACATATCCATTTCCTATCATTATATGAAATATCATTTTCTTAACCAATTAATCATTTATATCTTCCCATTTTCCATCATTTTCATTTAATAGTCTATCTTCCTCCATTTTTCTGAAATGACCATTTTTCCCCCCGAAACTGAAATTTGGCAAAATGGCTAGGGATTCACGTATCGATGATTAAATGTGAATTCCCAATGTGACTGTAACAAAACAACTAACTGATACTTATCAATTTATGCATTAGAAATTTAACTAACAACACATTGTTGATGGTGAAGGAAGTATTCTTTCCGATCTATCTAACACCAACAACTTTACCATTATTGTTGACTCCAAAAGAAACTGTGCACCGCCTTCTTTAGGCATAAGAATGAGAAATTTGTGTTTATCTCCTGTCATATGTGTTGAGCATCCATTATCCAGGTACCAAGTTTCCTTCCTTCCTACCTATCAACACGTTGAATATCTCAACTTACCTTTGGAACCCTCTTCTTGGTTCCAAACTTGTTAGTAGTAGTTTTAATGACCCAATTATGCTTCAAACAAGAAATAACTTTTCTATTTCTAAGAAAACAGTCCAGGTTTCAGTGACCTTTCTTGTGATAGATATTGCAAGTGATAAGAGCAGTGTTTGAAAACTTATTTTTGAAAATAACTTGCTTTTGGTCTGGTTGGTAACCAAATCCTTCCTTGCCATATACAACTCTTGGATTACCAAGCAGAAGATTCAAGTTTCTTTGTCCTTCAGCAAATCTTGCTAAATCTTTTGAAAGCACTCTATTTTTCTGTTTTAGACTTGCCACCTCTTTCATTGGAGTGATCTTCTCAGATTTTAGCTTCTTGACAAGAGATTCATATTCTAAACAAATGTACTCTTAAGTTCTTCTATTGGATCAATGCTTGATAACTACTAGAGTAAGAAGATTCTAAATATAAAGATACTTGTTTGTCTTGTTTAGCCAGCATGCAGTAGATGTCTTCTCTTCCATTGAACCATTCCTCTTACCTGGTTCTGAGAGAGGTCACGCTTCTGGGGAATTCTACTATTTCACCTTGAATTCTAAAAGTCCAATCCTGAACTATATCTTTAGAGGAGAATGACTCAATGTTTTCTGTTTCATTTGACCATACTGATTCTTTTTTATCATACTCACTTATTACAGCATTCCATATCTCTTGTACACTGTCACATTTGTAAATAATATTAGTAACTTCGGGAGTAAGAGCACTTAATAATAATCTTACTTTCTGAGCATTGATGGAGCAATTTCTGTCATCCTCTGATGTATACTCATTGAGTGGTTTTGATGGAATATTTAATGGTCCATGCTTAATGATTCTCCATAGCCTGTAGTCCTGAGCTTTGATGTATGTCTCCATCCTAAATTTCCACCACCTGAAATTTATAAAGTCAAATAGGGGAGGTGCAAATAAACTTTGTCCTTCAGACACACATGTGCAAGCCATCTGATCTTTATCTTTAAACCGAAAAGTTCTTCAAAAGATACCTGCTCTGATACCAATTATAGACCCAAGCATGGCGAAGAGAAGGGTGAATTGGTCTTAAAACAATGTTGAAACCTTATGGCTTTGCAACTAAAACCCTCAGATCAACACATGATAGATCAGAGTTGAGTATACTTGCAGCAACAAGATATAAACAGAATGATGATGTGCACAGATAGAAGTGTATAGAAGAGTGAAGGACACAGAGATTTATAGAGGTTCGGTCAACTTGACCTATATCCTCTACTCAAGTCACACTTGAGATTTTCTCCACTAGAACTAAGACCTGACACACAAGGCTTATACAAAGTCCCTGACACACATGATTTTTACCAAGGTTGTCTGACACACAGGACTTTACGCTTAATACCTGACTAACAGGACTTGACTAATTTCCTGACTAACAAGACTTTACAAATGCCTGCCACACATGACTTGTACAATGACTGCTAAACACACATGTCTTTACCCCAAGGTTGCCTGACTAACAGAACTTAGAGTGTTGATAGTAGAAACTGTGATCAACATATTGATAGAGTATGATATCAACCTTCCTATTCATTAGGAAGTTTACTTAATCAGTGATGAAGAACTAGTTTATCACCACCAACTAATTAAGTTGATCGATGTAAGCTCTAAAGAGATAGCCTTATATAATAAGAAGTATGACACAAAAGGCTTCTCTGATAATGAACTCTTTGATGTAGTCAAGCTGATTGCATATGATCTTCTGAAGGATTACAGCTCTTGTGAATGATAGCTCAAGATTTTTCTTGATCTGTGAGAGTGAGTAGGAGGATGAATAATATTCAAAGAATGTATAGTGTTAGTCTCTTCCTTCTTCCTTCATCTTTATATTTTATAGGCTCCATGGTATATATAAATGGGTAGGAGTGTCTCTGATTATTTCATAGCTATTGGTATGAAATTATTCCTTTTTGGAGCTTTCTGACCGTTGGCTAATTGATTTCTAGCCATTGTATATCTTCACAGATTTTTTTCATCTTCCATCAACATGTTGATGAAGACTGACTACAACAATTTGATGGATTTTGTTATTTGATCTTGATCTTCTTTGAGAGCTTCAAACTTGTAATCTTTCTCTCATAATTATTACTCAGTAGTGGAGTGAATGACATCTTGATTGATTGCTTTAAGGATTGTAAAATGTGAATCTTTTATTTCGAGCTTCAGGCCATCAACGTGTTGATGCGTACTGCATCATATGGTTCCTTGATTTCTTTCCTTTTCTGAGCTGATTGTATCTTGTCTATCTGAGATTTTCTTGATTTGATGAGCAATATGACCATTTCTTTCCATAATCTTATTCTTCAGCATGACTTCTTTGAAAATCTATGAATGTGGCTAAGAAACAAGTCCACATTAATAAAGAATTTGAATCAAAATAAGTATATGGTGAGATATTCATTTTTGTTCCTATAACACACAAATTCTTGCACTTTAATCCCAATATTTTTCATCTTAACAACCAAGAATAATAATCTTGCTGAAGACACTATGTTTATAAAAACATTGCAAAATAGTCCTCAAGTTTTTGGAATCATCAAAACAAACGGTTGGAGACAACAAAGTCAACAAGTTCTAGCTCAAGCATCAGACAAAATGATCTCAACAAGGAAAAAGTCACTCCTTTTTTTTTTGAAAAAACATTAGGCTCAAACTATCACCACCCCCCTCCGCCAGACACCATCGAAGGCGCAGCGCAGCGGTGCGGAGGGAGGAAGCGATGGTGGAATTTCTCCTCAAACCTTACCATAATCAGAATCCAACACATCTAGATGGGTTAAGCCCATAACCTGACAAAATCCAGTATTTAACAATTTAACTCAAGCAGAAACAATTTCTGATTTTTCTACAAAATGTTCACAGCAGACCTACGATCAGTCAAATATTTTTAATAACTTCCACAGAGCTCCAAAACATGTTATGTAAATTTTTTACAATACTAGATACATAGGGATATGTTCACCAAACTTTTCAGAATTTTCCACCAATCCAATTGGTGTAGTTTATTCTCTGAAGTTTGGTAAAAAATGCAATTTTTTTGAAAACAGCTTTACTTGCTTAACTTTTTCATCCATTTCCACAACCGACCAAACTAATCCCGAAACATAATCCATACACCTAGAACAGAGATTTCACATGCATCAGATCATATATACATATATCAATGCAAGCTCAGCTCGGTCCAGGTGCGCCAGAAAGGAGCCCAACACTCCCTGAAGAAACAAAGCAGATAGGTAGTTCAGAACAACACAACATATACAAATTATCCTGAATCACTGAACATATACATATATGATCCTAACATGTTTCCAGATCTATATGCTCAGACTGCAATCTAACCTTATAGATCCAGTAACCTATTATGCTCAAGTGAACCTACCATCACTAGCATCCAGACCCACATTAGTTTTTGCTGCTGTTGCTGCTACTAACACCAACCCACTAACCTGACCAAACATCAAACACTGCGAACCTGAATTTCCTGAAAGTGATAATTATAAGGGTGTGTCCTCGAAAGGTACTCAGTAAGGGCAGCGGAAGGGTTAATGGTATTAAACAAAACAAAATCCCTCAAAAATATGTTTGGCGAAGAGCGTTAGCCCTACACAAAAGGGTTAGCACTGTTTGTATCGCAAACAAATGCACTGCTGTGCAATTCGTGCACAGCAACCAGATTTTCATATGTGTGTCCCGCAGGGCAATGTTGCGGACAGTTTCTTGGATAGAACAGATTAGTGCATTTCATACATACACCACACAGATCACACAGCATACATACATACATTTATAAGTTACATGGCCCCGCTGGAACACATTGCCAGATTACCTGCAACAAAGAACAGAACAGATGTAAATATATAAATTACACAGAAGTTAATAGAATTGGCGGCCCCCAAGGCCCCGTACAAAAGAGAGCACTTGGATGAAACATATATATATACAGAACAGAGGCATAGTACCAGCCAGGGGTGTACGTCCCCTTACAGAAAAGCCGCTAGAACATAACAGATCAAACAGATAGGTCTTCAAGTCACAAAGTGCCGATCAAAGATCAAGGCACTGCAGATCCTCATCTCTGATCACAGAGTGATACAGAGATCTCCAATCAGAGGATTGGCTGTCAGAGCTCCATACCTGCATACCATTACCTCTACTATGTAACTAGCTTCCGGAGTCACCGGGCTCCACCCTGGAGCTAGGTACTAGTCCCAACTTATCCGCTATGCAAACCAGTAAACCTGAATGCATAAAAGAGAAGTTGAACCCTTACCTGAGTATCTCCGAGTAGAACAGAATTTCCCCACAAATTTCCCAGAATCTGACTTTTCTGAATTTCCTATTCATCCCATAATAAATACCGATTAATTACACATTCAACATAGAATTATTTCCTAAGTTCCATTTCTTGCTTTTCAACACTTTCCAAAATTACAAGTTTAACACTTTGTCCAAAAGTACCCAAACTTCCACATCAATTTACATACATATGCTTATAACATTAAACACCCTTTTACACACCAAAACATAATGTACAACCCATTTTTGCACAATATTTTCCTAACATGTTCAATTGAGCCCATTTCTTAACATACACCCAAACTTACCCAACTTCCACATAACCCACCAATTTTGGCCCAAACATACCCCTACCAAATCAATAAAATTCTCATGCTTTCCACACTAATCTTACACTTCAAGAACATTCCAAACACACAACAACCAACTAGCAATCCAACTCCAACATTTCCTAAAAAAATAGCCATAATTTCGGCCTCAAACATACCACCTAGCTAGGTGATGAATTCCATATTTCTTCCAACATCAAAGTTGTTCCTTAACATCCCAAGATTACACTTTTAGCATCACACCAATTTAATTCCAAAAAATTAGCCTCCACCACAAATTATGCCTCATAACTTAGCACCATGATTCACCAAGAATTAGGCCACAACCCAAGCATAAAATATACTCCAAAACTACCCAAGAACAACAATTTAATATCATATCAAACTTCCCCCAAATTTCGAAAATCAACGTTGAAGAACCCTAGCCAAATTCACACTTTTTCATACCAATCTTGCACAAATGATGTAGGAGAAGCTTAACACAACTTAAACCCACTCTAATTAACAACATACATCAAGGATTGATAAATAATTCTCCCAAGATCAAGCTTTAATTTTTAGATACATAAAGAGAGGGAAGAAATGGGTTTGATTCAACTTCATACCTTAGTTCTAAGAAAAATCCTTCATGAATCCAATCTTACCTTCTTAATTAGTGAAGCTTTGATGAAGAGAATGAGCTAAGCAAGGAGTTCTTGAAGGGTATAAAAAAATGTAGATGGTGAAAAAGGAGGGAGTCAGAAATGAAAATGAAGGAGTGAAAGAGGTAAAAGAATTATAACCCATTTTCTATTCTATCTTAATTATAATCTAATTCATTAATTTATCTTTTTCCATCATATTCTCCCTCTTGTCAAACCGAATCACCCTCTCATTTCCTACTGATTTTTTTTGTTTCATATTTTACTAATTTTTTTTAACACTTATCCTACCTTTTTGTCATTTTCTACTTTTTCTTCTTCTTATACCTTTAGGCCACATGTCCACCATTCATCATAACACTTTTATGCTTTTTGACTTTACTTTTCCAACCCTCACAACTGAAATTACCACTCCCATAAGGGTATTTCCATCCATGTTTCTGAAATGACCATTTTGTCCTTCTGAGGTGAATTTTGGAAAAATAACTTGGGATTCACATTTCAACTTCCTGATGCGGAATACCTCAGAGATAGACCTCAAAGGAGTCCCAGAACTACTAGAAAATGTCTTATGCACATTTATAACAAATTCCTAGTACTACAGAATCTGACCTTCAAATAAATTATTCATAAAAATTACTGTCGTACTAGGGCGGACTGTAACACAAACACCTCACCAGGTAAAATTCTCAATTTTAAAAGTTGAAACAAAAATTTTACTACTTCAATGATCACAAACATACAAGTTCACAAAAGTTCATAACGATAGTCAAACTCATCAAAGCAAATGATTCATTCCAAATAAGAAGGTAAAAATATATGCGATGCTACTAATGAAATACATGTCTAGGAATTCCCATCTACTCCCCACATGATTTAATGCATACACCCCCAAACTCAAATAATGGCACGTCCTCATGTCATTTGAATAGAGATAAAAATGGATGAGAATATGGTCATACCTGGCAGGCCACAGGGCCCCCCTATGCCTCGCTAGATAGGGGAACAAAGTCAAAAATGTTCCTTGAGCTCCCTGGTGCTGCCTGACATCGACCCCTCTGATATGTCTGAAGTGGCTGGGTCGGGTCCAAGTCTAGCAGAGGTGCTGAGACTATTGGTGGCACAATAAGGTTGTCTAACAGTAGACTCATGTAAATAGAAGGCCCATCCGAGTATGAAAGGGAAAAGGATGCAAAAGGTGTTTATTTTAGATCTTTCATCCTTTTCATTTCTTGTTCATATGATCACATAAATTCAGTTTAGTGACGGATTAGAAGGCATGATGTCTCTTGATAAAATCATACTCATTTCTTCAAGAACAAGTAAGAGGAAGGCAACATACATAATCATACATTAAACGGCCGAAACTATGTACCTTTCACCTTTGGAAAAGCTCTTAAGGAATATGAATTCCTTGCTCTATATGTTTGCCCCTTCCTTGCTTGTTCTTGGTGGATTGTCTCCTTGAATCTTCAAGGATGCTGGAGGATGGAAGAGTAATGGTGATGGATGATATGGTGATATGAAAAGGAGCTAGAAGTGTTGAAGAAACACTTCAAAATGTTCACACAAAATTCTCTTAGAAGACTTGATAATTTCAGCCTTGAAATATGAGAGGAAGAAGATGAAGATAAAGAAGAATTTGAAGTAACTTCGAATGTTGTGAATCGTAATGAAGGCCGGCCCCCCATCTCTATTTATAGATGATGAGGGGTGGTTAAGGGGTGGATGTTACCATAAGGCAAAGTGATCACTTACACTTGCCTTCATGGAGTTCTCTTCCCCTTATCTTCACGCGAGACCACATGATTAAGTAAGTCCATCCCATTAGCAAAATGGTGCCTCCCAAGAGGCACCCCTTCACCAAATTTGGGCTCTCCTTGTCCAATTATGACTTGGTAACCACCAAGGGGGTTTCCCCTTGTGGAAAGGTATACACCTTCCACCTCTGGTGCCCCTTTTACTAAAATACCCTTATTTTGTGTAAGAGGAAACCAATGAAAGTTACCACTTATGAAACAAGGTGAAATATCACAAAGATATTGTAAATGGTCACTACACACATGATTGAGCTCCCTTGAGCTTCTTTCAGCTCACATTGAGTTGAAAGCTACTTATTCATCAAGACTAGCTCTAATGAGCTGATGCCACTTTGAGCTAGAGTGAGCTCACTTTGAGCTGAATTTAGATACTTTTAGCTAAAATAAGCTAATGCAAAGCTACTCTTAGATTCTTTGAGCTAGAGTTAAGCTAAGAGGATCTACTTCTAGCTAGTCTTGAACTGAGATGACCTAAGATAAGATACTTCTAGAGGAGCTAAGCTGATATGAGATGAGAGGAGCTACTTCTAGATGCCCTCAAGCTATGGTGAGCTAACTTCAACTACTTCAACTACTTCTAGCTCATTCTTAACTCCATGAGCTGAAGTACCATCTCAAAAGCTCTTGGTGCACCAAGAATTCGAAAACTCCCACTTGCACTAAGAGACTTTTGAGTTACGACTTCCACTCGAAACAAAATCTCTCACACACAATCATAATGTGAAACATACAAGTACATTCATATAAAAGGAGTTAAGGGTGCCAACCCAAGGCATACACACCAAATCTCTTTCATTGTGGTTGTTAGACTCACAATGAAAGATTGTACACTTTAAACAATTCACTTGAACTTATCAAGTATCCATGTGTTGTTTGAACTTATTCAAACTTTCTTGAACTTGATCAAGTGGTGCGTTTTAGATGCCAGTCACAATGATACACTTTTAGTAATCATAATCAGTCTCTTTCTTGGTATTTCAATTTCTTGAAATCCATGATAGTATTAAGCAATGAGATCTCATTCAAATAACTCATAATCCAATCTAAGTCACACTATATATAGTACGTGGGCCCAAGTTTGAATTTAGAGTATGTGTATCATACAACGGTGTCTTTCCTATTAGCCTGAACTACTTAGGTCATTGTATTAACTCAACTACCCAAAAGGAGGAAATTCTAGTCTTATTTCTTTAAGACCTTGAATAACCAATCAAAGTAGTCTTATTAATGCAATTTCCTAATGGTGAGCTAAAGTCACTAAGTGTTTGAGACAAAGAATCTCACACTAAGCAAGAACAAAGACAACTTACTTACATTCTTTCTTTGACAGCATTTCATGGACATGGACCACTTAAAACAAATCTTTTAAGTTCCATAAGAACACTAATTGGGTGTTTTTTGTGTTACACCCAGTAAGGTCCGGTAGGGTTTCTCCGGTGAGGAGTGGCTGTCGGGCAAAATGTTTCAAGAGGGAAGTGTAAATTCAGGTACGTGAGTGCATTTAATTC
>JBBYHH010569739.1:0-10743 GCA_038382905.1 Daphne laureola
GATTACCGAGAGAATCTCCTCCTGGCCTACCGTGATGGGCGTGAACTCCTCAACGACGTGCACCCGGGGGTATGGCCCTCCCGCTGACCTTCCATCGAACGCTCCCTGGCTACCGGTGAATTGTCCATAGTTCGTCCGATGACCTTGTCGTCCGGGATCAGTGCGGGCTCTCTTGTTCGTATCATTTTGTGTCGGGGGGTTATCCGCCCGTCGTGCGATCGAATTTTCCTCTTGGTTGATAAAAGGGGACGCGCGATCATAGAATTCTTGGAGGGATCTCGGAGTTCGTCCCGCGAGGTCACGTCCAAAAGGGACCGTGGCCAAGACCCCAGTAGCCAAGTCTGCACGTTTGCTCTACCTGAAGGTCCTGAACTCTCATTGATCTTTCTTCTTTGATCATCCAGTTTGCTGATGTTTTCAGTCATCAACCAAAATGCTGAAGAATCCTCTCCCACTTTCTCAATAAAGTGCCTTCTTCTCAACATCAAAATCTGAGAGGATATACTAGAAATATTCCAAAACATTTAAAAAATATCTAGATATTTCCCCTTGTGAGAGAAATCAATATTTGGGTTTTTTTTGGCTTATCGGTACTATTCGAGCTCGACTTGCTCGAGTCTAATATGTTAGATTCGAAGTAGGATCGAGGTCGGCTCGAAGCTAGTTTTTGAACTTTATAAATTATATTATAATTATTAAATAAAAAAAAACAAGATATCATCAAAATTTATACAAGTTAAACACTCAAATTGAGCTTTTTTTACTAATCATAATGATTACCATTAATAAAATACCACTATACCTAACAAAAATTGTAATATAGTCAATAAATTTAAGAGGTTTGATAAGTATCGGTACTCGATAAGGTCGAGTATCATTAGGCTCGAGTTCGAGCTCGTTAACATATTGAACTTCATTTCAGGCTCGAACTCGATAAGTCCCAACTCGAACTCGAGCTCGAGCTACCTTTTAAAGGTCCTACCTATTTACACACATAGCGTTGATTCAAAAGCCATTTTTTCGCCTCTTGAAAAGTGTTTTAATATAATATACATTGCTCCAACTTTTGGTGATATCAATTCACATCATATTATGAATCCAAAAATTTGTGAATGATAAAGAATTATAGGATTTTAAAAATAATAAAAATTTATTTTTTAAAATAAATCAAATACAAGATTCTATAGATTTATGAAATTTTGAAAATCCATATTAATAAAATCTTTGAACTAAACATGCAAACACCCTCGTAAAGTATTATGCATAAGTACCCATAAAAATATGCAATTTGATCACATAATTGATGACTTAATTTAGGGATTGAGTTCCGCCGATTTAGTTTAGATCTTCATTTAAATGATATGGCATAGATTGATGGTTTCAATAATAAAGATTTTTCAAGGAAAATCCATAACTTCACTTTGATATCATGACAAACCTTTTAGATAAGTCTATACACTTTAGATTAAGGCAACTTAATCTCTCAACTAACTTCTAACTCATCAATTTGACCATTAAGGGGGAAAAGGCTCTCAAATTTATTTCTACCACCCCATTTAGCTGTGTTAATCCAATGAAGTCTTGTTAATTATTGCGGAAAACCAAATAACATCCGTCAACCCAATGGGGGTGTAAATCATTATATTCAGGGTAATTCTCATTTCACCCTGAGATTTAGTATAATGATCACTTTGCCTCCCGTATTTTTTGAAATCATTAAAAATCCCTCTGAGGTTCGACATAATATACAATTATCCCCCTAAAAGTTAACACCATCAAAGTTTATGTTAAATTTTAGATTTAATTACAAAAATTAGACCCCAATTTTTTTCAAAACTAACAATTGTACTTTTAATTATTTTATTTCACATCTACCATTTCCAGTTTTGAAGCATATCCTGCATTCCTCTCTTTCTACTATCTTATCACCATAGCTCGCTTCTTCCCTAGCTCCTCTTCACGTACACATCGTCTCTAACACCAAATGCACGTCCTAAAATGCTACCTTCTTATAATAAACTATCTTCTCTATCTTCTTAGATTTGTTATTTGTTTCCTTCAAAATTTGCATTTCTCGCTATCCCCTAATTCCATTTCTTCGTTTCAACCATATTAGGTTGGTAAAAAATTATCAACCTTTACTTCAACCGTTCCATCTTATTTTATCCCTGATTTGGGGGATTTTCAATTAGATTCGTTTATCTCATTTTTTGGGGGATTAGGAGAATTCTGAAACTATAGAGATCTGATTCATCAGAGCCATGAACTGCACATCAATTATCAGAGATATCATGAATGAGTTTCTGAGCTGAGCAAGTGGACTGATCTAAATCATTCGCGTTCGGAACCGCTTCGCTTCTTCACTTAGGATCGCCGACAACACCAGCCCACCTCGCTTCAATTCGAAGAGTTGGTCAAGATCCTTCATCGCCATGGGAAATAAGAGTCATTGTTTACAACTCACTGCTAGTTTCGTTGTTTAAGGTTAATAATTTTCATCGTGCGTTTGCTTTAATCAAAAGGAAGTTCAGGCAGGCTGTGGTGCCTGATGAGCGAACATACATTGTTCTTGTTAATGGGTGGTGTTCTACAGGTGAATAGAGTGCGATTATGATCCCCTTAAAACATGTAAATTTATGATTGTTTCACGATGAATGATGAATGACTTACAAGTTTCAGTAAGCGTTATTTCACAATTAGACTTAAAATTTAATGGAGTAATTAACAAAAGTTACCCTAAGAGAAATTTTGTATAATTCCTCAAACCTCAAAGAGAGAACAAAAAATTCTTAAAATACAAAGGAAAAACTGAAAAATATAATAAACCTCGAGAGTTATTTGATAATTCCTCTAATCTGAAAGGAGTTACATATAGAAAAAGTTTTAAGCTCACAGATAAAATTAGTGATAAACTTTGGCCTTTGAAACGAAGAGTGTGTTCTTCCATCTTTTTTACTAGTTCAAAATAAGTTTACTATACACACAAATGCCAAAGATGAAAACTTTGGTACAAATTTATCCTAAAATCATCTGGCTAAAATTACAGCATATTTAGAGAACTCCTAAAAATCATTTAAGGTAGGGTTTTTACTTTTTATCAAATAGTAGTAGCACAAATCTCAACTACGCAGCAAAACCAAAACCAAAACCAAAACCAAACTACTGCAGAACTAAATATGAGAAAAGTGACACTATACAACCAGCTACCTTAACAATATACACGTCAAAGAAAATTTAAAAATCTCCAATGGAGATCACAAAGCCCTCCCTACTACTGCTTCAACTAACTGTCTACTATGTCCTTCAGCATCAACACTGCAGTTGACAGAAATAATGAAAAAATGACAATCAACACTTCCAGAGAGCGGCCTCGGCAACCTGCACCACCACAACCCAGATATCCATTTCAATTCAAATAGCAATATCAATCTTCAAAAAGTTGACACTCGTCAATATCAACCAAAATAGCGGAGACTAAATCACATCCAACCAAAAACCTCAATATGTGTTTATTAACTTCACCAGTTTGTTCTGGCTGGCTTTCTATTGTGGCTGATATACATTAGCGAGTATCAGCATGCAAAAGGAGTAAAATATGAAAGAGCATCAGAATAAAAACTAAGGAAAAGCTGGAGTCAAAATGTACCAGGATTTTTCATTGTCTCTGATGTTGGCAAAGCAGGCAATGACATCTCTGCAAAGGCAGATGAGATGGCATCAGCATACTCCAAACTGACCAAATAATTTCATTCATCAAATCAGACCAAGATATATACCAGGAGCACAGAGTGACAAAGATGAAAATGAGGAAGAAGACGGCCATGGAGCTGCGATGTTGTCAGTCAAGTCACATGTAAAACTGTAACCAGTTGAGTTGTCTACCACCACGTTTGTAGGCAAGCTTCTCAATAGGCAACCTGAAGGATAACACAATAAGAAGAAGAAAAATAAACACCCACCATTCATCAACAACCAATCGAATAAGATGGTGCATTTTGAGGGTATGGATTTGAATGCTTAGCAAGAAAGAAAGGGGAACATAAGCGAACCTTGCTGCCCATATGCTGCCACACAATCCCAGCACATATCCGCAACAGTAAGCAAAAGACATCAGATCCAACAAACAATAAAAGATAAAGAATATACTCCATATTATAATAGTATGATAAAATTATCACCTTGAATGCTAAAATCTTTCAGGTCAACATCACAAAGCTCATATATGTTCGTCATCACTCCACCTTTTCTCAACATTGTACCAAACATAGCTGCACATAATATTGCTTGTTTATTTGTTATTAACATCTGCTTTTGTATCCCAGTAATATAGGTACTTAACGAGCTGCAGCAGGAAGGACTAGGAGCAGCTAGATTTCGGCATGCCTTAATTACTTCCACAGGTTGCTTGAACTCCAGAGGGCAAACTGTCACATAACATCTCTAATTTGTTAGGGCTGGACTGCAGCCGAAATAAAGTTTCACTTTAAAGGAAAATATCATTTGATGTGGAGAGGAAATAGACATTTGACACATGATATGAATGCAAACAGGCAAGAGGGAAGCAGGGGGCAATCAATTGATCAAAGATGAGAATATGGTACCCTTGTTAACTTTGCAGGCAGATAATATCCGATATGCCGTATTCGCAGCATCTGCTGAAAGTTTTTTAGAGAGATATGAATATACTACGCCTTTACAGTCACTAATGGCATCAATACGAATAGGCTCCCCGGCTAATTTTCGATTATCATTGATGGTGATCTGTGTTCCAGAAATCTGTAGAGCAGCTTCGGTAATTGCCGGTTGGCAAACTGGCCTACAGCATTCCTTCATAGGATCAACAGTGCTGCATGCCTCGAGTAATTTGCTAGTATTGACCAGTTTCTCAAAGCTGTTAATATCTTTCACAGGACATGACCCGCCAGTCAGATTGGACGCTTTCACAGAACACAGCACGGGTATAGTATTGTTGGCCCCTTTACTAGCTACGATACTAATGATATCTGAAAAACAATCATTAGCAACTGCATTCTGCAAGACCAGGGTATCAGCATTGTTGTAGAAGCCCTGGAAGATACGGAGTAAACTAACCAGTTGTGGACAACATATAACATTTCCTACGAGGCCTGCCAGAGGTTGAGAACAATCGGAGGCCGTCTTTTGAATGATACTGAAAATGGAAGAAAAATCCACTGGGCACCTTCCAGTCAAATTAGGCTCATATGTTGTTGGAAGAGTAGGGTACATTGGAGGCAAAGAGTCACTAGGTATTGGGTAATGTGGAACGACAGCAGGTGATATTTCTATTGGATCAAACATTCCACTGGAGGGTGGAGTTGCTAGTGCAGCTGCAGTAGAGAGATGAGTGTAGTTAACCGGGTTCAGTGATGACACCACATGCTTCAGACTAGATGACCAAATAATTAGTAGAAACAACCGGAGAGAAAGGAAACCTGGATCAGGACATAAGAAAGCCTTCAGGACCATAAGCATAATAAATGAAGTTATAACACGTAAGTCTTCAAAGAAACATAGAACCGAACCTGTCCGTTAAAAACAAATCAATTCCCACACAGTTCAATGTACTAATCAAAACAAAGAACTGGGAAATGAGTCACATGCAAGTCTAGAATCTCAAGCCTCAAACTATTAAATTCGAGGAAAACAATGATGGTTAGGACAGAGAATCATGTAGTCAAGTTTAAGAGTTACCTCAAGAATGGAAAACAGTATTCTGTATCCTAAATTTTAGAATATAAACTGCATCTGAGCAAGTAAAAACCAGCAGGCCTGCGTTCAATTATTATCTTTATAAATTTCCTTTAATGTTTAAAAGGGGGGGCAAGGGAGGTCTGGAAAACTGGAAACTCCAAATACATGCGAAATGAATCAACACGGGGAGGGAAGTTGACAGTCTTAATCACCGCTAATGATAACTTATTATTATCGGTTTTGCCAGTTTATATGATTCAACGTCATTTTTTTGTGTTACTATTAATTGCTCCCATCTGTTATGCACACCTCGCGGCATCTCAGATGGGTCAGTTTATGAAGTTTGAGGATTCATCAGAGAAGTATGACAGCTGCAGGGCCTACCGCTGTACCAGAGCTTCCAAGGTTGGAGCCTGCAGTGGCAGGCTCAATGTTCTTCGGTTGATCAGACATGGTAACTTGGAGTTAGGAGCATAGTGAATTGCACAGATATAGATAGGAAAGCATAGAAGCAGGAAAAGCTAATTAACACCCAAGGTTTTTGTTGCTGGTGGTTGGCATCTGGGCATTATACCTTTGGATTTAGATGTCTATTAATTTTGCACCAGGCAGGTATATGCTAATGATATGTTCTCAGGGTGAGTGTTTCTTTCTACTCCCTGGTTAGGTTAACAGTATAGGTTTTGAAAGGAAAGAAGTTGTTTAGTGGTGGAAGGAGAAGTGGATGAAGTTACTTTTTGGATGAAGTTACTATATCAACCCATGGCAAAAATTCATCACAAAGCCAATATAGTTGGGATTAAGGTATTGTACATGAATTTGAGAGAATTAGGGATCCAAGCAATTAAAATTAATGAGTCAGTATTATGGTAAAATCTTTGCAATGACAGTAAACTTACCTGTACGCATATACAAAGCCATGTGAAATGTGAATAATATACTTCTTTTGATTTAAAACGAGAAAGGAAAATATTGACAGCTTTTGTTCTTCCAGAAAACACAGTAGCCTATATTAGAACAGTATTCTGTTGACTATGATACAGAAAGGAGCTCAGAGAACATTTAAAACCTTGCTGGAAAGACTTGACTAAATGCTTAACAGAAACATAATGGTTGTATAGAAAGTTCAATAAAAGCATAAAGCAACATGTGATATTCAATATGTCTAAAAACCTCTAGATTATAATTTCACATCAATTAATCAAGTGTAAGGATCACCAGCAGCTAGCTCATAGTTTTGAAATTTACTCCCTGACTTCTGAGAAGTGGCACTGATTAGCAAAACTTAATACCTTTAAGCTGACTAGCAAGTTGGAACACACCCATAGCTCTTCTAACTCCTTAAGATCATCGAATCTTGCAAGTGATAAATGTTAACCACTTATTCATCAGCCCATGAACTGTACAGCACTGGCAGGAAACCTGTAAACCTTCAAGATTTAGACCAAACCCTGACATAAGCATTGATATGTTCTATCTGATTAAAAAAAACTCAATTTTCTCAAGCACTCCGCATGGAAAAAAAAGAACTTTCTTTTCGGTAACTATTTCTTACGTTTCTGAACTAACAAAGGCCATATTTTCATATGAATCTGATCAAGCCATTTCACAGAAAATTAGGACCAAACGCCACCAAGAGATTGCAAGTAAAACACTCCTAAAATTGAAGCTCAGAATCTAAGGTTCGGTTCTAGTTCGGCCATCACATGTAGTACAAAGAACAAGAAGGTTGAAACTGAAATCTAAGCTCAGAAGTTCCCTATCCACGGCCACTCACACATTTCTCAGCTATCAAACATAACGGAAATCAAAAGAAGAAAGAGAAAGCTACCTGAAGATGTTGAACACATATTCCTTTGAACTTTCTGTGATGCAAGCCCTGGTAACAAAAAGCCCTCAACACATTTTGGTCCGATCGGAACTCGTAGTAAGCTAAAATGAGCAAATTGAAGAAACCCTAGCAAAGTTGGAAGCTTTTTCTTCTGCTTTCTCCGTCTAGCTAGGTAGCAGGCGCTCTATGATTGCAAGTAAGTAACCCGGGGAGGAGAGAGGAGGTGGATAAAGTGATGGAAAAGCCTTTACTTTACCTTTTCGACTGGCTCCGAATCATTCTCGGGTCCCATTTCGATTGACCGGCCCGGCTCTTCGGAGTTTCGAGTGCAGCACAGAACAGACTAATTGTGAGCCAGCCAGACAAACCAAATTTACCCAGCCCTTTGATCTTTTGGCTCAATGCACTCTTTTCCAGCTAAACAATTGTTGATTGCAAATTCTCTGCCTCCAGAAGTGGATTAAGGGTATGTTCTTTACATGAACTTTTTTGATAATCTGATAAAGTAATTGAGAGTTTATGTGATGTTTGAGAGAGGAAAATGTAAAGGGAAAATGATGATTTGATGGTTTATTAATAGAATTTTTAGGTGAAGGATATAAAGTTTAACTTATCTTGAAGGGTCACTTCACCGTAAATAGGAAATACATTTTAAAAAATTCGACAATGTGTGTTTTGATTGAGAGGTCAGATGTATGCGAATAATAAAATTTGTGAAAATGTGATTTGATTAGATTTTCTCTAATGACGATGAGCTGACAAGGAACCTGCACCCACAATATCATATTCTCTATAACGGATATCACTTCATCTCTGCAAATAATAGCATTTGCTACGCTGAAACGAGCAAAACACTTGTATCATACAAAAATATGAAACATCGGGTCCAGTTCAATCCTCAGAACACGGACTTCAGCTATCGAGGAAGTACCAAATCCCAAATAACCCACAACACGAGTCCATTCTGCTGCGGCCTCACGGCTCTGAGCTGTCCAATGAGACCCAAAACCTATACAGCTCAGGTAGCACAAACTCATATTTCTTGGTAGGGCGGGTCCCAGCTCAGCCTTGCCGCTAACTCATAAAATCCATTGCCCAACGAACTCCCCTCACAAACAGTAACATACATCATCTGACACCCAAAAAACACTCCCGCCACACAATCAAAATATGTTTCCTGCACATGAAAACGTCTCCACGATTTACACCCATGGTGGGAGGCCAAAAAACTCCATCCTCACGCAAAGGCAGCTAACCTGGAGAGTATTAGGTTACATCATCTCCGCACAAAACAAGATCTGCAGCAACTTGACAGACGAGTGGGCATCCACAAAGGAGTCTCCCCATTAGGCACCCGCCAAGCTGACCACATCGTCGAGAGCAGGCAGGGGACGCTAGGATCGCGCCTCCAGAAGCACAAACCAATATGGGCACCAAATCGGGCGATCATATGGCGGAATGCCAGCATCCATCGGTCACCCTGGACCTACAGCAACGAAGCGACTACCATGGGAGAGTGACCTAACTCAACAAGGCGCGCCAGAGGCTCTGAACCGGTGAGACAAACGACCCCACTTGATGACAATGCATGAAGGCGCACAAATAGTAGAGAGCCGCCCTCGAAAGGCAAAAACACCAACCCTAAAGCAGAACCCCATCGCCTACACTACAACGAAAGGGCAGAAGAAGTTGAGACCCACTTTGATGATGCGGTCGAATGGCCTTGACAGAACACCGAAGATGAATCGTGGAAGCTAGTTGTGGCGTTGGAAATCCTAGTTGCCTAGGTCGTTTTGTGAGAGAGCATTCTTTTTTTAAATATACTAATAATTTTACGCGTGAAATCAAACTAGTGGAAAAGATCTTTAGTTTTCATCATCACTATTTTTAATGGATAGAAGACCTTACATATAGGGGCGGATCCACAATGGGACACATGTCCCTAGTAAATTTTTGTAATTTATGATCATAGTTGTAGTAATTTTTTATTAAAACAAAGTATAGGGACCAGTTTGAAAGCAAATATACAATTTAAGGACTAATAGACATTAAAACATAAATGAGGAGGGCCCTTGCACAGCACGCTCCATCAACTAGCTAGGGTGAAAACGGGTCGGGCTAGCTAGGTTTCAGGTCGGGTCAATCCGAACTCAAAACTGTAAACACCCTATATGTGAAGCCCGATTATGGCCCAAGGAAATTTGGATTGGGTCAACCCGAATCCGAGACTAGATGGGTTCGGGTCGGGTTGCTCAAGCAGACCCGAATGGATGGAATAAACAATTTTTTAAAAAATAAATAAATAAATTAGTTTCTTGCAAAAGAACAATGAATATTGTTTCTCATTCACTACCTGAACCAAACATGAATGACACAATTGATTCTTGATTTTTGAACACTACAGACCTGCCACATCTTCATATTTCATATGAAATGAAGTATTATGAACATTCAATCTAAGTACTGACGTAACATTCATCAAACATTCAAACTAATTCATCAAACATTCAAACATCCAAAGATCAATCTACATACATCAAACATTCAAATCAATCCAAAATTCAAACAAACATCAAACATCCAAAGTCCATAACTCATACATCAAATACCAGATTAAACAACCAAGTAACCAAGTAACCATACATAAAATCCATACACCAAAGTCCATAATCCAAAGTCCAACCAAGTAACCAACACCAAGTGCACCATCAAGCTTCAAACATTAATATCAATGATTGGTGGAGAATTAGAAACTGTCTTCAACTCTGAAAATTTACCAATAAAAAGAGAAGTTACAATTCAACCAAAAAAACTTATAATCTGTTGGTTTAATGTGTTGCTTTTATATCTTGTTAAACCCACAATCCTAATAAATTGTGCATAATCTTTTATTACAGTTATAAAAAATGTCCATAGTTATATAATTATATTGCTTCTACTGTTCTACATGGGTAATTAGTTATATACCAATCTACAGACTAAAGCTGGAATAATAGCACTCAAAAAATTTACAGACACTACACTTGTATTCAAAACCCCATCTTAGTTTTTATGGACACAACACACAAACCTCATTTAAATCCGAAATCTGTTGGCTGTTGTTGTTACTTGCTAGCAAAAACACAAAAATAAAGTCCATTCAATCTAAAGTGAAGAATCGAACAGAACTAAAGTGAAGAACAAAAATATCTTACCAGATG
>JBBYHH010569850.1:0-10743 GCA_038382905.1 Daphne laureola
GCTAATTCCTCCAGTGTTTTCTTTCTCGAGCTCCCGATGTAGTTGCAATTTAGTGTTTAGTCTTCTAGTGTTTATTCTTCTGAGTTCCCAGTCATTAAACTCCCAACAATGTTGTTACCATGTGAAATGTGACAATAATTCAATTATCATATTGTACTTTATAAATTATGAGTATGGTAATATCCTCTTCTAGTCTCCATATTCTCAAATCACTCGTCTAATGCTCACCACCCAAATTTACTCTCAGTTGTGGAACATGCATCCTCAGCATGTTTCTTAATGGTATTACATCAGGGCATAATACCAAGTATTACTTTATTATTAATACCAGTATTGTCGTTCAAGCTTCACAGTTATATTACTCACTCTTAATCCATTTATAAGTCCATCATTGATATTAAATAAGATAAGCAATGATTACTCCAAACTTTCCTCAGTCTAGCATTCATCGCACTGGTATTACTATTCTAAGTCTACTCTTGTGCTTTACACAGTAATCCTCAAGTAGAACTTGACCATCTTTACAACTCAAAACCACCCTCAACAGTAATATTCCTATAGATTTATTTAGCTTGTTCATCAGTTATGTGCTTCCATTGTCTTCATACATACAGTTTCTTCCTTCAATGGTATTGCTCCTTGCACCAATAACACTTCTCGGTTCTTCCCCCAGAAATTCCCAGTGGTCCAGTGATAATATACATGCAATAGAAATTCAACAGTCATATCAATATCAATAACCGTCAGTAGTAGCTAAAATGCTAAATCATGGGTTAAGCACAAGTGGTCATTTACTTCTCAAACACTATTATCAGTAACCATGAATGGTCATCATGCTCAACCCTTCATCAAGAACTCTATCATCAATCTAATAATACATTCCAATAATTAATCATTCTTAACACTTTTCTTTGAATAATAGACATGCATTTCTCCCACAAGTAATTTAACTACTCACCCAACAAGTAGGTTCAGTAGTTAGTACTTGCACATTATAATTCTACAACTACTCACAGTAATTATCATACAATGAAATTCCTAACATGGTCGAGACACTAGCGCAATTATCCTTCCTCCATTCATCAATAGCTCAATTTCAATTATCAATTATTATTTATCAATATCCAGAACTTTTGATAGAACTAATGCTTGTACGAAGGTTAAATCACAATAAATCCTCTTTCATTCATGGAGCAGGTTTCGGTCATGAGCACTCATCAGTAGCAGCAATTCAATTGTAGGATCTAAACTGCTAAATTGATATTATCTAACAAGAATTCAATAAATCCATTCAACAAAAATAACATCAATCACAGTCCCGACCTTATCAAGTTTCGGCCTCCATCCAAAACATCAAGCAAGTCTTCAAATCTTCATACAACTCAGTAGTTTAAGGAGAAATTACGCAATTAAGTGAAAAAGAACACAATTACAGCAATTAATTCTCTTTTCCTCAAATTGACCGATTTAGGGGTTAGGGTTTCCTTACTAATGTTCCTCCAGAACTTGTAAAGAAAAGGAGAAACATGCTTCCTTACCAGTATTAAGGTCTAAACTACTAGAGTAGCTAATCCCCAACCTGGGTTGATGTAATCGACAGTGAGGAAGAGAAGAACAAAGCCCCTGCTCCCTCTCATCCATCACGATCTGAAGTAGAAGTGGTGTCCTTCCAGACATTAGCTCCGCCGTCGCACTACCAGCGACGCTCCAAGGCTGGCCAACGCTCTGTCACTCCCATCGATCCTCCCCTGCTCGCGCCTTTCGTGTTCTGCTTCCAACGAGAGAGGAAAAGAGAGAGAAGGGTCCGTAGCTCACGGCCCTCGTCCTGTCATCATCCCGCCGGCATTTGCCAAGACGGCCACCCTCTTGCTCCGATCCCTCTGTCGTCCTTCACCCAGCTCGTGTTGCCGTGAAGAAGAAAAGAAAAAGTCAGAAGAAGAATCGATTTCTCATCCTGATCTGATTCTTTTCCTTCCTTTTCTTAATATACATAATATATTAAATAACAATTTAATCAGTCCTCCACCTTTTATCAATTGTTCAAACGACTCCCATCTTGCCATTTTTCTTACATTTCAGTCATTCTCTACCAATATATCCTTCTGACTTTCAAATATTTACAAACGAGTCACCCACTCTAAATTCTTCTCAGTTAGGTCACTCCAGATTTATCTGTTTTTTTCTCTCGATCTCAGTTTTCCATTATTTACACTCTAGTAATTTATCTTCTAAATCACTTCAGTTATGACACGGATGGAAGTCCGGGTCACAACACATGTAGCTCTGAAAGCATTTTAGAGAAATGCTCATGTGTTTAGCTACTTTGTGATTCGGTATAGGTTCACTTGAATCATTTGTTATCTGATTTTCTGGATATTTTGTTAATTTATGCGGGGAGTGTTTACTCCTTTCTGGTGCATCTGGTATTGAGCGGAGCTCAAATATATGTTGTGAATGTGCAATTTCATGTATGTATGAGAAAATTTTTAAGTGCAGGATTTTATACAAACCGGAACAACCTAAACCAAAGGTTGCGTTTAGGACAATGGTAAGATAACTTATAGGACCGGGTTATGGATCACCCATCACACTGTGGCCCATGTTCTGACATTGCCGCCCCTCACAGTTGGCTTCCGCAGGCAGAGAGGGTGGTGACACCAGTAGCTATCAATGTGTTGATCCAATAGCAGAACTAAAGAATATCTGTCTAGAATGTGAATCTCATGTTAAGAAATTGAAATCTGAAAAGATCAATCTAGTGAAAGAAATGACAAGTCTAAAAGAGAAAAACGGAATACTTTCAAAAGATTTGGCAAGATTTGCTGAAGGAGAAAGAAACTTGAATCTTCTACTTGGTATCAAAGAGCTGAATATGACAAAGCTGGAATTGGTTATCAACCAGATCAGAAACAAGTCATTTTCAAAAATAAGTTTTCAAAATCTACTCTTATCACTTACCATATCTGTCACAAGAAGGGTCACTCAAACCAGAACTATGTGTTTAGAAATAAAGAGGTTATTTCTGGCTTGAAATAGATTTAGGTTATTAAAAATGCTACTAACAAGTTTGGAACCAAGAAGTGGGTTCCAAACGTGAGTTGAGTTTATTAACGTGTTGATAGGTAATAAAGAAGGAGACTTGGTACCTGGATAGTGGATGCTCAAGACATATGACAGGAGATAAACACAAATTTCTCAGTCTTACGCCTAAAGAAGGTGGTACAGTCTCATTTGGAGATAATAGCAAAGATAAAGTTGTTGATCTTGGCCAGATTGGTAAGAACACTTCTTTCACTATCAACAATGTGTTGCTAGTTAAGGGTGTAATGCATAATCTGATAAATATTAGTCAATTGTGTGATATTGGATATAAGGCAATTTTTTAACTAGAACTATGTGATGTAATTGAAAAAGGTTCATATAAAACCTTGTTTGTTGGTAGAAGATGTGGAAACGTCTACACTGTTGACTTTGATGAATTATCTACTTTTAGTTTCAAATGTCTTATTGCTGCTAACAAAGATGAAGGATGGCTTTGGCACAAAAGACTTGGACATGCTAGTATGCATTCCATCTCCAAGCTAGTAAAAACGAGCCTAGTAAGAGGATTACCAAATCTCAGATTTGACAAAGAGAGGGAATGTGAGGCTTACATTAAAGGAAAGTAGAGAAGAGCAATCTTTAAAGGAAAGAACATGATCTCAACATCAATGGATCTGGAGTTTCTACACATGGATCTATTTGGACCTATTGAACTTACAAGCATAGGTGGGAAGAGATATTGTCTAGTGATAGTTGATGACTACACCAGATACACATGGGTCTTCTTCTTACTCAAGAAGAGTGACACATACAAAGAGTTCAACATCTTTTGCAAGAGAGTACAGAATGAAAAAGGTAAAACCATTGTTGCTATAAGAAGTGACAATGTAGGTGAGTTTGAAAACTCTGATCTAAATACTCTATATGATTCACTTGCCATTACTCAAAAAAATTTTGTTGCAAGAACACCTCAGCAAAATGCGGTTGTAAAAACAAAGAACAGGACTATTGTGGAGATGATTAGAACAATGTTGAATGAATACAAACTGCCAAAGTACTTTGGGGAAGAAGCAGTAAACAAAGGCTGCTACATCATCAACAGGGTCACCATCAGATCTCAGCTAAACAAAACACCCTATGAGTTGTGGAAAGGCAAGAAACCAGACATCCCCTACTTCCACACTTTTGGCAGTAAGTGTTTTGTACTAAAAAATGGTAAGAACAATCTTAGAAAGTTTGATACCAAGAATGATGAAGCCATATTTCTGGGTTACTCAACCAAGAATAAGGCTTGTAGAGTTTACAATATAATCTTTCTGAAGGTTGAAGATATTTTCTCAGATGATGCATGAATCACAAACAAAGCAGTGATAATAGATCAACGTGTTGATACAAGCACTAGTCAATGCGTTGATGATTAAAGAGAAGAAGAATATGCTGATAACGAAGAAAACGTTTCACCAAAAATAGATTAACGTAAGGAAAGATAGCAAGAGGAGATAAAAGGAACTTACATCAGCATGGAAGTTCAAGAAAAGATCCATCCATCCCAGAGAAAACATAATAGGTGATGTTACATAAGGAGTATTAACTAGATTTTCTTTAAGAAATCTTTGTTGTTTTCAATATTTCTTATTCCAAATAGAGCCTATAATCATTGTTGATGCTCTAGATGATGAGAACTAGATAATAGCCATCCAAGATGATCTAAATCAGTTCATAGGGAATGATGTCTGGGAATTGGTTTCAAAACCCAAAGATCATTCCATCATTGGCACAAAGTGGGTGTTCAGAAACAAACTTAATGAGAATGGTGTTGTGACAAGGAACAAAGAAAAGCTGGTTGTCAAGGAATACTCTCAAGAAGAGGGTATAGACTTCGATGAGACATTTGCACCAGTAGCTCAGATGGAAGTCATCGGGATGCTCTGTGCATTTGCCTGCTTTTTGAACATCAATCTTTTTCAAATGGATGTGAAGTGTGATTTATTAAATGGTTTTATAAAAGAAGAATTCTTTATAGAGAAACCAGCAGGCTTTGAAGATCCTCATCATCCAGATCATGTTTTCAAACTGAAGAAAGCTCTGTATGGTTTGAAACAAGATCCTAGGGTTTGGTATGACATACTTAGTAGCTTTCTAAATGAACATGGTTTCAACAGAGGTACGGTAGATACTACTCTATTTATCAAATCCACTAAGTCAGATTTATTGCCAGTTCAGATCTATGTAGATGACATTATATTTGGCTATAATAATTATCTACTATGCCAAGAGTTTTCCAAGCTTATGGATAGGGAGTTTGAGATGAGCATGATGGGAGAACTCAATTATTTCCTTGGCCTACAAATCAAACAAAAAGAGGATGGTATATTCATCAACATGCTAAATACACCAAGGAACTACTGAAGAAATTTGGCTATGCAAATGCCAAACCTTGCCCTACTCCTATGAGCAGCACAATAAAACTTGATGAAGATGCCTCTGGTCAATACGTTGATCAAAATCTCTACAAAAGCATGATTGGATCATTGTTATATCTTACATCAAGAAGACCAAACATCTTGTTTGGTGTCAGCATGTGTGTTAGATTCAAAGAAAATCAAAAGGAATCACACTTGAAGTGTGTAAAAAGGATCTTCAGATATTTGCTTGATACACTAGAATTGGGATTATGGTATCCCAAGGAGACCTTCATTGAACTGCATGGTTATAGTGATTCTGATTTTTCCGGGAATAAGATAGACATGAAGTTAACAAGTGGAACATGTCGATTCTTGGGAAACTGTGTTATAACTTGGTTCTCTAGGAAGAAAAACTAAGTGGAACTATCTACAGCTTAAGCAGAATACATAGATGCAGAAAGTTGTGTGGCACATTTCCTATGGATGATTCAACAATTGAAAGACTATGGACATAGCTTCATAAATGTGCCTATCAGGTGTGACAACACAAGTGCCATCCGCCTAGGTAAGAATCATGTACATCACTCAAGGGCTAAACATATAGAAGTGAGATATCACTTCATCAGAGAACATATGGAAAATGAAGAAGTGGCTTTGGAATTCATTGATACAACAAATCAACTAGAAAATATCTTCACCAAACCACTGAATGAAGAAAGGTTCAGCTTCATTAGAAGGGAACTGGGACTCAACAACCGAAGGTGAAAGGTACACATCCCTAACTTCTCTGAAATAACGACAAAAGATTATGAAATTTGATTTCATAATCACATAATTCTTACAAACTCCACAATAGAACTGTGCATTAATTTAGTCCAAAGTATGTTTTTCAAACTGTTTCAAAACTGCTTTTTAGAAATTTAGTACATCAACACGTTGATGGTACTACTATTTTCAAAGTTTCTTTCAAAATGCTTTTCTAGTTTTCAAAAAGGACATCATTCTGGTTTTTAAGTCCAAATTACTATCCCATTTCAAATAATTGTCTCTAAGTTTTTTAAACACAAAACTTGGACTAAGCACAAACATTCTAGTCATGTCAACAAATTCTATTTTTCAATCAACACGTTGATACTCATCCTATCAACACGTTGATGCTAGCTATCTTCAGAATATTGTTTGACTTGAGCATTGACTTTTTCATCTGCATTTGTTTACTTAAACGTTAGGAGTCCAAATGCCTTCTTTTATAAAAATATTCATGTCAGAATACCCACAACCTGTCAAACCTTTCAGAAAGGGACATCCTTAGTTAAAATGAATATCACAGTAACTACTCTGCAATATCTGAGTTAAAATGCAAGTACTTAGTATCAATTGCTCTGATAGTTGTTCATTGGATCTATCAACTCTGTGCAATATCATGGCTATTATATGAACAACTTGATCATGTCTATAGGGTAAACTATCATCTATTATAAGTTGCATTGATCACAAGGATAAACTATCACCTGTTTTAAATGAATTGATTGTATCAATACTGAATAATTCATTACTGAGCATGCTTATATTTTAAATCTTTATGTAGCTCAATCTTCATGAATTCATGATCATTCATATTTGATAAATGTCAATCATATCACAAGGATAGTATCTGTATCACTTTGAGTTTATCAACACGTTGATAAGTGGAATATCAACACATTGATGAAAACTTAGTAATATCTATAGTCCCACTTACACATCTTAGATATGCACTCCTTTGGCTTGTGTCTTTTCTATGATAACAAAAAAGGCGAGAAATATGTTCAAGAAGTAAGGGGGAGCTTGTCTCATTTGATACAATGCAATGAAATCCTACTATGATTTTCCAAAACTATTTTCCTAAGGGGGAGAATACTTTCTAATAGAGAATATATTCAAGTTTGAAAATGGTTCTTACAAAAGCTCATCCTAAGAGGGATCATATACTCAAATATGCGACCTTTATCAAACGGATTTTCAAAGGGTTATCAAAACTTCTTGAAGTGTTTTTCATTAGAAAAAAGGGGAGATTGTTAACTTTATTGTCTTTAACCACTTTGTTTTGATGATTCCAAAACCTTGAGGACCATTTTGTAAAGTTTTGATAAACTTAGGTCCCTCACCAAGATTATTATTTCTTGGTTGATTAAATAAAAAATATTGGGAATAAAGTGGAAAGTATGCAAAAGTGCAAGAATTCATGTGTTATTAAGAACGCATTGCATATTTCGGTAATTGATCATTTAGATCCATTTGTTTGATTAATGTGGACTTGTTTCTTAGCCACATTCATAGATAAATCAAAGAATACATGTTGGAATTCAATCCTATGGAAGCAACAGTCATATTCTTTATCAGATCAAGGAGATCCCTGATTGATAAGATACAATCAGCTCATTTAAGAAAAGAAATCCAAGAACGCTTGATGCATCAGATATTAATGCGTTGATGAGCAAAAGGCTCAAAACTCAAGCTTCATGATTCACAAGCTTTGAAGTAATCAGTCAAGAAGCAAATCACTCCACTACTCAGCAACAACTGAAAGAAATATTACAAGTGTGAAGCTCTCAAAGATGTCAAAGATCAAAGAAGAAAATCCATAAAGTTGTTGAAGCTAGTCTTCATAAATGCGTTGATGGAAGAAGGCAGAAATTTGTGAAGATTTCAACGGCTAGAAATCAATTAGCCAACGGTCATAATGATCCAAAATGGAAACTATTCATACACAACGGCTATGTGATTATGCCAGATGCTCCTACCCATTTGTGAACAACTTAGAGCCTATAAAAACTGAAGAAGGAATAGATGAACACGCAACACGCAACACAACATACAATCAGACACATTTTTAAATTCTTCATCATCCTCATCACTCTCACAGATCAAAGAAACTCATACTTGTAACAAGATTTGGAAATCACTAGAGAGTTCATCATCAAAGAAGCATTTCTATTCTCTACATCTCATACTTGTATAAGTCTATCTCTCTCATACTTACATTGATCAACATCTTTAGTTAGTGGTGATAGACTAGTTCTTCATCACTGATTAAGTGATACTTCCCAATGAAAAGGAAGGTTGATAGGATACTCTATCAACACATTGATGGAGTGTTACTATCAACAATCTAAGTCTTGTTAGTTATGTAACCTTGGCATAAAGTCATGTGTGTCGGGCAGGCATTGTACAAAGTCCTAATAGTTAGGAAATTGTTAAGTCTTGTTAGTCCGACAATTGGTTAAGTCCTATTAGTCAGACACTTGGCGTAAAGTCCTGTGTGTCAGGCACTCTGTATAACCCCTGTGTTTCAGGCATCAATTCTAGTGGAGAAAATCTCAAGTGTGACTTGAGTAGAGGATGTAGGTTATGTTGACTGAATCTTTATAAATCCTTGTGTTCTTCTCTTTTCTACACATTTGTATCTGTGCATACCATCAACGTGTTGATATCTTACTTCTTCAAGTATACTCAACTTTGATTTATCAACGTGTTAATCAGAGGTTTTTTGTTGAAAAGAGTAAGGTTTTAAATCAGTTTTAAGACTAATTAACCCCCCTCTTGGCCAAACTTGGGTCTACAGTGCCATGAGCTGGAACTAAGAAAACATCCTTAAGGGCTAATAGGAGAGTTGAAGGCGTAATATGCCCTAATTACATTTTCAAAACAAGAATAAATATAAGAACAAGTTGGTATGGCTTCGAATGCTTTTTAGGTCCTTGCATTTGATTTAAAGGAGGTTGGTGGAGAGATTATGGTGGATTTGAAGCTGAATTGATGACCAAAATAAGGAGGGACCCACCAAAGTACACAATACCCATTCCCTTGGAGTTCCAATCTTGTAATGCTTATGACTTGAGCTACAAACTTCCAACTGACTTGAAACCATTGGTATTACAAAGCCCATTTCTGGAAGTACATAATGGAATCTTGAATGGCATCATTTAGAGGTGGGATGAGGAAGTTACAACCTTTTTTAGTTGATGCCTTACATTGCCCAAGTTGATGGTATGTTCCATCCTTAGGTGTAAGGTGCATACCACCATTCCTTGCCCTTAAAGTCTTCCTCTTTTGCAAGTAACTTCAATCCCAGATCTTCAATCCTCCTTGGAGCCACTTGTACTTCCAAAGCTTCGTCTTCAGTCTCGGCCATTACCTTCATGTACGAGTTAAGAGCCTCATTTATCTTCTTTGTCTTGGACCTTATCATGGGAGCTCCAATGTTATGCAATGGACTTGTAGGTGGACTTGTAGGCCTTTGAACTTGTTCTCCCAGATCAATATTCTACCATGTTTTCATTTGTTGTGATGGAATTATCAATAAACACCTTTATAGAGAAAGGATGAGATGGAGCTGATACCATTAGGCTCAGCCATTTTTGGGTTCACCTGCTCATTTGTTGAAATATGCTTTGTCAATGGTGGATATTGGTACTACTGACGTGCGAAGAAAGGAGTTTAAGCCTAATGTCAGTAAGTGACTTCTTGAACTAGAATGGCCGAGAATGATGGACAACTAATATTACAATGTTCTAGTATTTATAAATAGAATTACTGATGCTTAATTTTATTGACAATCTTCTAATGAGGAAATTAATAGATATTGGTCTTGGTGTTTAAAAGATTACTCATGGAGAAATAATATGAAAACCGAGACTCCTTGGTGGAAATCATTTATGTTCAATGCTGATTAGTTAGAGTTAAGAAGATAAATACTATTGAAGAAATGTAAGAGGTCCGTTCGAAGATTTTAGATCTTTTTAATTCTCATTACATGTTCAAATTTATACATACACACGATTTTCATGATGAATTAAAGGCATGATATCTATCAAAATTATCATGCTCATTTCTACAAGAATATGTAACAGAAGGTAGAATATACAAGAATAAAATAAGGGCCAAAATATTATGTACCTTTCACCCTTGGAAAGCCGCTTAAGGAATACTTTATTCCTTGCTCCAAAATGTAAGCTCCTTCCTCGCATGATCTTGATGAATTGCCTCCTTGATTCCTTCTAGGATGATGAGGGATGGGATGGGGAGGAAGAAGGCAACCTTGATCATCAAGAATAGAGAAGAAGAAGATGGACAAGATGGAGATTCCAAAAAGGGTAGAGTGTTGTAGAGAACACTATGAAAATCCATACTTAATCTCCAAAATATACCAAGAATGACGTCAATTGAGAGAAGAGGAAGAAGAAGAAAACTTGCAAGAATTATGTGAATAAGAGTAACCCTAATGGCTATTCTTCTCATCTATTTATAGTTGAAG
>JBBYHH010569961.1:0-19191 GCA_038382905.1 Daphne laureola
TATTTCTCATTGAAAACCTCTTTCATTACACTTCATTAATTGCCCGGGAATTTACAGAATCAATTCCCGGCAAAATTACATAGTGAGAAATAATAAATTCCACCAAAGGTCCAAGGCGGGTGGTAACAGGGATTTCCCGAAGACACAGGGATAAGGAGCTGAAGTATAGTCGAGGGCCTAGCCCATCCCACCCCAGAATGGCCCGATGCTACAGCAGCCACAATAGCAGTTTTAGCCACCAGTTCAGTAGCAGGCGAGCCCTGGATGAGTGTTTCAGATAGAGCATGGTGAGACTACAGAGCGTGGGGAGTTGGCAGGTAAATTGATTTTAAATGGTATTTTTGTACATGCACTTTTTGATACGGGTGCGTCTATATCAATTGTCTCACAGAAATGTGCATCATCATTACATTTACCTATGAGTTACCTGCCTGATGTATTTCTGGTGAGCACTATCGGGAGTCAGTATTTATTTTCAAATGAAATGGCAAGGGAATGTAAATTGACTATCGGCAGACACTAGATACAGTCTGATTTGTTGGTGTTGAATACACCTAAGTACGACGTGATTCTTGGCATGAACTGGTTATTGAAGAACTCCGTAAATATTGATTGTGCCAAGCGTCATATATTGCTCTCTGGTGAGGATGTACCTCTTTCTGAACCACCGGACATGGAGATTACAAAGCACAGCATGAAACTGCAGATTATGGATAATATTCCAGTGATAGGTGAGGATGAGTATTATGAATTGAATTCTGTAGGTACACGTATGGAACTGGAAAAGATTTCGATTGTACGTTACTTTCCGCAGGTATTTCCTGAGAATTTTCTGGGGATGCCGCCAGAGCGGGATGTTATGTTTGAGATTCTGCTCTAGGTAGGATGTACCCCAATTTATGTTCGTCCCTATCGGGTGCCGATAGTGGAGATGATTGAATTGAAGAAGCAGCTCAATGAGCTATTGGAAAAAGGGCTACATCCGACTGAGCACATCACCGTGAGGTGCCCCTGTTTTGTTTGTCAAGAAGAAGGATGAGACCTTATAGTTCTGCATTTACTACCGAAGGATGAGTGCGGTCACAATAAAGAACAAGTAGCCGTTACCCAGGATTGACGACCTGTTTAATCAGCTCAAAGAAGCAAGATTATTTTCAAAGATTGACCTGAGGTCGGGGTACTTCCAGATGCAGGTGAAAGAAGAGGATATTCCAAAGACTGCATTCCGCATACGATATGGGCACTACGAGTACACCGTCATGCCTTTTGGTTTAAAAAATGTGCCAGCGGCATTTATGAACCTGATGAACCGAATGTTCCAGCCACACTTGGACTCCTTTGTTGTAGTGTTCATCGATGATATTCTGGTATACTCTCCCGATGAGGACTCACACCATGAGCATCTGAGGATCATATTAGAGATGCTTTGTGAGCATCAGCTTTATGCCAAGTTCTCAAAGTGTAATTTCTGGATGCGTGAGGTGTCCTTTCTAGGACACATTATTAGTGAGAACGATCTTTCTGTTGACCCCGAAAAGGTCAAGGCCGTTCAAGAATGGAGACAACCCAGAACAATGAAGGAAATAATGAGTTTTATGGGTTTAGCGGGTTATTACAGTAGATTCATACCAGGTTTTTTTGTTCTGGCCTCACCATTGACCCAGCTGACTACGAAGGGTCAAGCATTTGTCTGGTTAGAGGCATGCGAGTGGAGTTTCTAGGAATTGAAGCAAAGGTTGATTAATGCACCGATTTTGATTCTTCCAGACCCGGCTCAACCATATGTAATTTACATTGATGCATCAAGATCAGGTCTGGGATGTGTTCTGATGCAGGAATATCATGTGATTGCTTATGGGTTGAGATAGTTGCGACCACATGAGAAAAAGTATCCGACACATGATTTGGAATTGTCAGCGGTCATTTATGCCTTAAAGCAATGAAGGCATTACTTGCTCGGTAACAAGTTTCAGATCTTCACCGATCACAAAATCTTGAAGTATCTGTTCACGTAGAAGGAACTGAATATGAGGTAACGCAGGTGGCTCGAGTATATGGACTATGATTGCAGTATCGAGTACACCGTGGGAAAGAGGAACACTCTGGCAGATGCTTTGAGCAGGATGTGCACAAGAATGATTAAGGACGGAGATACAGGGAACCGAGCTGAGGATTCAGATTTGGTAAGTTTATGGCTTAGATGGCAACATTGGGAGCAGGACCAGATCTACACCTTGACCATCCAGTTGGAGTGGTTGGACAAAGTTCGGGTATCCCAGAGCAAAGATACAGGTTTGAAAAATATATTGGGAGAGAGTAAAAGCGCATTGTGTCCGTCCTTCGAGTACAAGCAATCGTTGCTATACTTCAAGGGATGTTTGTATGTACCTGATGATATGGTGCTTCGAGATGAGATTCTCGAGGAAGCTCATTCGAGTAGACTGAGTATTCACCCAGGTAGTGAGAAGATGTACATTCTCACTTCTGGTGGCCAGGTATGCGTAGACACATTACCGCGTACATGGATAAGTGTTCCACTTGTCAATGAGTAAAGGTTGAACATCAGAAACCGGCAGGGATGTTACAGACTTTACCGATTCCTATTCAGAAGTGGGGTAATGTCACTATAGATTTTCTGAAAGGACTGCCCCCAACACGAATACACCATGATGCTATATGGTTGATAGTGGATCGCTTAATGAAGTGCGCTCACTTTTTTCTGATCTGAGTGACAGATCCACTAGAGAATCTTGCCTGCCTATATATTAGAGAGATTGTGCAGTTCCATAGAGTTCCAGACTCCATTGTGTCAGACAAAGATCGAAGGTTTACCGCACGATTCTGGGGAGCATTTTATAAGGTGTTGGGCACGCGACTCCACTTGAGCACAACTTATCATCCCCAGACTGATGGACAGTCAGAAAAGGTGATACATATTGTAGAGGACATGTTGAGAAGCTGTGCGTTATACTTCGGGGGAGATTGGGACCAACACTTACCATTGGTGGAATTTTCATATAATAACAGCTATCAGAGCACGATTGGTATGACACCTTATGAGACATTATATGGACGGAAGTGTATGACACCCCACTATTGGTCTGAAGTATCTGATAAAATTGAATTGGGCCCAAAGTTATTAAAGAGACAATGAAAAAGATAAAGAAGATTCAAGCGCGGTTGAAGACCGTAAATGATCATACCACGTCGTATGTGAACAAGCGGCGCCGTGACTTAGAGTTTGAAGTTGGTGACAAGGTTTGGCTCAAAGTTGCACTGACCAAAAGGACTGTCAGGTTTGGCAGACGGGACAAGTTATCCCCGAGATATGTTGGTCCATATGAGATTCTAGAGCGGATTGGAAAGGTGGCCTACCGGTTAGCTTTTCCACCGGGTATGACAGCGATGCACAATGTCTTTCATGTGAGTATGTTAAAGAAATGTATTCTTGATCCAATACAGACTGTCCTTGTGGAAGAAGTTCAATTAGAGCCAGACTTGTCCTATTAGGAAGTTCCAATCACCTTATTGGCAAAGGATACTCGAAGACTCCGTAGCAAGTTGATCCCTATGGTCAAAGTACAGTGGTCTCATCGTTCTGACCGGGAGGTAACTTGGGAGACCGAGAAAGGTATGAATGAACGATACCCCGATGAGTTTCCATGATTAAAGGTACTCTTGGAGGACTAAGAGTCTTAAGTGTGGGAGAATGTTACTGTCACCACGGGATTCCATATTTTGATATCGTATGTGAATTCCGGGCCATTTTTCCAAATTTCACCTTCAGGGGTAGAATGGTTATTTTGGGAAAATGAAAGAAAATGGACATTAAAAGGATCAAGGAAGGTGGTGACTTTATAAATGAAGAAAGGAAAAGAAAATGACAAGGTATGATATATTATGTTTTATTACATGATATGTTACAATTTGTGAAGTAAGTCGATCACATGTGTCACACTTTTGTGGTAAGATGGAAAATCACTTAATTGTTGATATGTGGAGGTAAATGAAAATGGTAAAGTTAAAGAGAGGATATTTATTTAAGATATGGTAATTGAAATGGGAGGAAATGAGAAGAAAAGGAAAAGAAATGAAATTAAAGTAATATAAGGCCATTATATGGTTAAGGAAATGGTAAGGAATATCATAATATTACAAACTCTTTCTCTCTCTTCTCTCCCTCTCTTATTCACCGAATTTAGCTCCCTCCTCTCCATTGTTCTTCATCAATATTCTACCAATCTTCATCTCTAAGCTAGGAAATTAAAAGGTAAAGGTTGATTCATGAAGGAATTATGATAAGAGTAAGATTACAAGTTGGATTCAACACATTTCTTCTTTTTCTTGGCTAGGGCCGAAATCTTCATGAGCTAAGGGGAAGGATTTTTCTTCAATCTCTTCAACAATTATTAAGGTAAGCTTGATTTAAGGTTGGATATGAAGTAATAACAAGCTTTCCTACACTAAATCTTCAAGTTTGGTAGGATTCAAGTTTGGTAGGATTCAAGTTTAGGGTTCTTGAGTGTTCTTGAAGAATTTTTTGGGGAAGTTTCAATTGATGTTACCAATGTGTTCTTGGGTAGTATATTAACACTTTTAATCCTTGGAGTTAGTATTGAATCACAAGTGATGGCCATTTTCTAATTAGGGCTGAATTTATGCTTATATTTAAAAAGTGATGATTCAATGCTAAATGTGTTGATTGCTATAAATTAGGGGTGTATGTGAGCTCCTAAATTAGTGTTAAAGGTATGAAGAAAATATGGTATGGTTAGGTTGAAGGGTTGGCCGAATTTGAGGATGGTTTTTGAAGTTGTTCTTTTATGTTTAAACTATGTATGTTTGATAATGTTTAGGTGTTTAGGACCCTAAATGGATGAAAGCATGTCAAGGAAGTATAGTTTGCCATATTTTCTCATTATGGCTGAAATTATTGGCAAGGATTTAAAGGTGAAGTTTTTTTATGGAAATGGAATGTTTGTTGATGATTGATGTTAAAGTAAGGTGTTTTGTGCATAAGTGAAAAGCTAGGAAGAATTGACAAGTATATGTTCATTTTAGAAGTTTAGGCTGAAATCGCACAAGGATGAAAAGTTGAGGAAAGTATGTGAAAACTTGAATGTTTGTTGATGGATGATGCTCTAGTTAGGTATTTTACATGTAAATAAAGTTATGTTGAAATTGGACAAGAATTGCCCATTTTAGAGTTTAGGGCCAAAATGTTGAACTATGGAAAAGTTGAGGGTAAATGATGTTACTTGCTAAGTAATGATGGAATTGAGTGTTCTATAAGGTTAAGGATAGAATGTGAAAGAATTAGGCAATTTTGACACTTTTTGAAAAGTGGCCAAAAAAATGAAAAAATGTCAGTGTTGAAAAGTGTAAAAATGAAATAAAGGGAATTGATTCCTTATTGATTGTATAGTGTTGACGTTGGTTGTTGGGGCATCAAGGAAAAAGGCTATCATAAAGTTTTACAGAAAGTGTACGGAAAAACAGGAAATGCCTCGGATGGTACTATACATCTGAGATTCACCATGTAAGGGCTCAACCTTCTTGAATATGCATCACTGAGATGCTTTATACTATTTTGGTTGGTTCAAGCTAGCCTTGGGACGAGGGTGGGGCCTGGTGACTCCCAAGACTAGTTTCATGGTAAGGATAGAGGTGTGCAGGTTTTTCAAGCACGAGACTTACAACTCCCTTATGACGATGATGTTCCATGATTCCTTAGTGATCTATATGGACTTATGATGGATATATGATCGATATGGATTTATGTGGTTCCGTGATCCGCATGATCATTTCTGGGAACCTTATGGATATGGCTATGATTATTCCACTATGTTAAGTGATGACGACGGTTATGGGATTCCTAGGCCCCTCGATGGTACCATGTGCATGTAATGATAGGGAAACCCTGCTCAGTTGTAAAATGATCATCGGGGGCCGTCGTGGTGTATGGGTTGGATGATGATATGATGGAACATTCATAACAAACAAAAGAAAAGTTCATTACATATCATTCATTCATATTTATATAGGTTGCATGAACTGTAGTACAATGCTTACTCTACATACTAACATTGTCTTTGCAGGGAAGTTCGATAGACCTTTATTCTTACCTACGTCCTTACTGAGTTCACTCGGGAACTCACCCCCCTTACAATTATACTTTTCAGGAGCTTCAGGTTGTAGACCCGCAGAGTAGTTTCTTGCCTGGTCTTATTGTGATTTTGTACCCGAGGTAAAAATTAGCTCCTTATGTGATTATGCTTTATGTTAAAGGGACGAGGTTGAACTCGATTGAGAAAATGATTATGGTATTGAAAAGATTAGGATATGAAAGAAAGGAAGTATGATAATAGAATAAGGAAAGAATGAAAAGGAAAGAGTGAAAGGAAATGATTATGAAAAGGAAACGACATGAAATGGAAAAGTATGGTATATTAATGGAAATGCATGTTATGGAAAATGGAAAGTAAATTAAAAGGAAAATGGTTATTATGGGAAATTGATTTTCTGAATTTTCTGGATGAGCACTTTTAATGTATGGCTAATAGTTAACTTTTATTCTTTTATGTATATACAGCAGCAGCAGCAGTATCAGTTGTTGATTGTCAGAGTCTTACAGATCTGAGTACCTGAGCATAGTATGTACTTTCTGTTGGCAAATGGCTCTGTAGATGTAGATTGCACACGCACATGTAGAGCTGGAAAACATGTAGAAGTATGTAATGTGATTGGATGAATGTTGTTTTTGTATATGTTTATGATTTTCGGAGAGTACTTGCCCAATACAGTAGGGGCAAGACTCTTTTCTGGTGCATCTGTGTTGAACGGAGCTCAACTAAATATTTTATGAATGCTGAAATTTTGCAGGGATGTAATTGATGTAAAAGCGCAGGAATTGTGCATTGTTGAAAGCTATCTTCTAGTATTGTAAACAAGAATATGGAGATGTAACCTGGGACCGGGTTGTGGAAATTGCCCACCAAAGTGGCTCCCCATTATGTTAAGTGACCGTCACCCCGCCCCTCCAGCCCCGCATCCACTTCCACCGGGCCATGTGTAGAGGGGGTGGTGATAATTGTGGTATCAGAGCATGGTTAGGATTCGTGGTTAAGAGAAGGGTATAGGAAAGATATGGAGGGTATGTTTAGATGGGCAATGCCCCTGTTCCACCGATCAATTCTAGGATAGTTCTGTGATGAGACTGGACACCTCCTTACAAGAACTATTTTTGAATGAGAAGTGGGACTGCAGGTTGTCTGTCTATACATGCTCAATATGAATAAGGAATAGGAATGTTGATGGTGTATGGAATAAGTGTTGTAGTAAGGATACAGATTTTCTGATGGTAATTATGTTCATTGTGTGTGATGTGTTTTGATGCGGATCTTCTGTGTGATAATTTGCATCATGCATCATACATTGCATCTACACTACAGAGCCAATAGGAATACTGCTCCTTACTTATGTATGGTAGTTAACCGTTATGTATGCTCTTTCTTATATTATGGAATTTCAGGAAAATGGTCAACACTCACCGACAGTGGGTGTTACATCCGGAGTTAAGGGATGAAGATCCCGCTCTGTCTGATATTGTTGGAAGAAGGCATCGAATGCCCGGGCACCCATCAATACCGATTGAGCTGGTTCCACTGTAGATTTAGGATCCAGCGAATCTGGTGCAGATTTTGGGGCAGATGAGGATGCTACTGAACAGTATTTGGTCTGGTGAAGGACATAAAAACCTGGCGGACTAGCCCAGGGATGGGACTGCAGAGGTGTTGCATTCTGGGTCTACGGACCTTACATATGATGATACTGATGATGCTACTTATGATGATGATGATGCTTATGATGATTATATGGTTGATGAGGATGTTAAGGATATGGTACAGGGTTGTTTAATTGATGGTGGCGAGCGACAGCCTGATCATCACCGCCGTGTCAGGGATGATTTTTATGATGACTCTGATGATGTTCCGAGGGCCCGGAGGCCCCGGACAGAGTACGCCATAGGTTTTAACGGATTGACACTGATGAAGCACTTTCAGCATCTCGGTCCCCCATGATTCACAGGCAAGGGAGGTCCTAAGATGGCTGAGTCCTGGTACAAGGATATGGAACGGATTTTAGGGAGGCTTGGCTTTCCTTCAGATGACATGGTTTTGTTGGCCACTTTTAACCTTCGTGACCGGTCTTATAAATGGTGGGAGGTAGTGGTTGGTGCAAGGAAGGCGGAGTTTGTTTGACGATGACAGCAAGATCCTGGCATGACTTGGGAGAAGCTGTCCCAGGTGTTTCACAAATGGTGGGTAGGGCACGCTGCCCGAGACCACAGACAGTTGGAGTTTGACAATCTGGTCCAGGGGAACATGTCGGTTAAGGACTATGAACATGAGTTTTATCTATTAGTATGATACATTCCCTAATATGATGGAATGGAAAATGAGAAGACAAAGAGGTTTTTGAGAGGCTTGAGTGTCGAGATCAGGAGGTACATGGTACCTTTGAGCATCACGAGATATTATGAGGCTGTCCAGAAAGCCCAACTGATCGAGATGGAGGACATTGAGGTCTGAGCTGTGCCACAGTGATCCTAGGACACTGGGAGAGACACAAGACCGCAATGGTCAAGCAGGAGAGCCGGCAGGTCTGGCAGATACGACCAGCGCAGTAAGGGCAAAGAAAAGAGCACAACGGACACTTCATGGTACTGCGAGCATTGTGATAGAAATCACACTGGACTGATATGTTATTGACAGTCTGGCGGATGCCTCAGGTGTCGATCCACTGTGCACTGGGCCAGGGATTGCCCGCAGACACAGGGACAGGGAGCTGCAGTACAGCCGAGGGCTCAACCCAATGCACCCCGGGGGTGCGGTGCACCACAGGGCGGCCCGAGGCTACAACAGCAACCACAGTAGTTTCAGCCACTAGTATAGTAGTAGGTGAGGCATGGATGGGTCTTCTAGATTGAGCGTGCCGAGACTGCACAGAAAGGAGCGTTCGCAGGTACATTACTTTTAACTGGTATTTCTGTACATGCATTTTTCAATGCGGGTGCATCTATATCAAGTGTCTCACAGAAATATGCATTATCATTGGATGTACCTGTGAGTTACCTACCTGATGTATATCTGGTGCGTACTTCCGGGAGTCAGTATTTATTTTCAAATGAGATAGTAAGGGGATGCACGTTGACTATCAGTAGACATCAGATATAGTCTGATTTGTTGGTGTTGAATACACCTAAGTACGACGTTTGGCATGGACTGGTTATCGAAGAACTCTGTACATATTGATTGTGTCAAACATCACATATTGCTCTCTAGTGAGGATGTACCACTTTCTGCACTAGCGGACATGGAGATTATAAAGCACAGCATGGAACTGCTGGTTCTGGACAAGATTCCAATGATAGGTGAGGATGAGTATTATGAATTGAATTCTGTAGGTACACGTATGGAATTAGGAAAGAAGTGTAAATACTAGATTACGAAAGAAAGATGGGGATTTTTAAGGTTAGTTCCATTTATGACAGTGTGTACCAATTAGTCTTATAACTCGGTACTGTTTGTGAATGCCGAGTCGAAATACCGGTAGCTGACTCGGGATGCAACAAGATGCACCCTGAGGGATGGGACACCGCTAGGAGGCTCAGGATGGTAGTCTAAACTACCACTCCCATCAAACAGTAGTAGAAAGGTGGTTCGAGTATTACCGTGTAGTGATAGAGTTAAGTGGCGGAAGGTGTTCCATTAGGATAGTGTAATGGTTTACTGTTAAGAGTCTCCGAATATTTTATTCGGGGGCCAGATGCTTAAGCATCAGGACTCCGTTCTAAGCGTGCGGGGCACATTTTCTATTAAGTATAATGTCCTGGGACTTGAATGGAGGTTCATTTCCAAAAACATTCATATTTTGAATTCGTATGTGAATTCCGGGTCATTTTGCCAAATTTCACCTCCAGGGCAAAATGGTCATTTTGGGGAAAATGGTCATTTTGGGGAAAATGGAAGAAAATGGTTAATTAATTTGGAAAGCATGGAAGCTGACGGCTATAAAGGAAGAAAATAAAAGAAATTGACAAGTTATGATATATTATGTTTAATTACATGATATGTTATAATATGGTAAGTACGTGGAATACATGTGTCATACTTTTGTGGTAAGATGAAAAATTACTTAAGTGTTGATATGTGGTGGTAAATGGAAATGGTAAAGTGAAAGTAAGGATATTTTTTATCTTATGGTTAATTAAATGAGAGGAAATGAGAAGAAAAGAGAAGAAAAAGAAAAGAAATGGGAATAAATGGTTATAAGGTTATAATATATGGTAGGAAATGTTATGAAATATCATATTTCATAATTTAGCTTCTCTCTATTCCTCTCTCTCCTGGACCTCCGATTCTTCATCTTCTTCTTCCAAGTTCTTCATTTATCTTTCACCAATCTACAATCTTAAAGCAAGGAATTGAAGAGGTAATGATTGATTCATGAAAGAATCATGAAAATAGTAAGATTACAAGTTGAAAACAACTCATTCTGTCCTCTCCTTAGGTTGGCCGAATTTCTTGATGATTAAAGGGGGAAATATTTTCATCAATTCTTGAAGAAATTACTGAGGTAAGCTTGATTTAAGGTTGATTATGGTGTAAGAACAACCTTTACTTCATCAAATCTCCATTATTGGTAGAATTTAAGGTTAGTGTTCTTGAGTGTTCATGAAGGAATTTTTTGGCAAAGTTTCAATTGATGATAGAATTGTGTTCTTGGGTGGATTCTGTGAAAGTTTAATAATTAAAACTAGCTTTGAATCATTAAGGATCAATGACTTGTGCTTTAGCCCAAAATTTAAGGTGTAAGGTTAAAGTGTGGATTTAAGTTAAAGTAAGGTCTAAATTGTGTTCTTGGGTTGTTTGTGAACAACTTTAATGCTTGGGGTTATTATGGAATCATAAGGGGTGCCCATTTTATAATTTAGGCCGAACTTTATGCTTGATTTAAAAAGTGATGATTCAATGCTAAATGTGTTGATTTCTATGAATTAGGGATGCATGTGAGCTCCTGAATTAGTGTTAAATGTATTAAGAAAAGCCGGTATGCTTAGGTTGAAGGGTTTTCCAAAATTTAGGATGGTTTTTGAAGTTGTTGTTTTATGTGTAAATTATGTATGTTTGATGATATTTAGGTGCTTAGGACCTTAAATCGATGAAAGCATGTGAAAGAAGTATAGTATGCCATATTTTCTCATTATGGACGAAATTATTGGCAAGGATTTAAGGGTGAGGTTTGTTGATGGAAATGGAATGTTTGGTAATGATTAATATTAAAGTAAGGTGTTTTGTGCATAAATGAAAATCTATGAAGAATTGACAAGTATATGTTCATTTTATAGTTTAGGGCCGAAATGTTCAACTATGGAAAAGTTAAGGGTAAATGATGTTACTTTCTAAGTAATGATGGAATTGAGTGTTCTGTAAGGTTAAAGATACAATGGGAAAGAATTAGGAAGTTGTTATACTTTTTCAGAAAGTGGTTGAAAAAGGGGAAATTTGCTAAGTGTTGAAAAAAGTGGAAAAATGAAATGAAGGAATTTAATTCCTTATTGATTTTATGATTGTCTAGTGTTGACGTTGGTTGCTGGGGCATCAAGGAAAAGGCTATCGGAAAGTTTTATAGAAAGTGTATGGAAAAACAGGAAATGGCTCGGATGGCACCATATGTCTGAGATTCACCAGGTAAGGGCTCAACCTTCTTGAATATGCATCACTGGGATACTTTATGCTATTTGGGTTGGTTGATGCTAGCCTCAGGCAAAGGGTGGGGCCCGGTGACTCCCGAGACTAGTTACATGGTAAGGATAAAGATATGCAGGTTTTCAAGCACGGGACTTACAACTCCCTTATGATGATGTTCTATGGTCACTTACTGATCGATATGTATGTATGAGGTTTCGTGATCCATGTGATAACTTATGTGAACCTGATGGACATGGTTTATGGTTATTCCACTATGTTAAGTGATGACGATGGTTACGGGGTTCCTAGGCTCCTCGCTGGTACCATGCGCATGTAATGATAGGGAAACCCTGCTTGGTTACAAAATGATTTTCGGTGGCCATCGTGGTGTGTGGGTTGGATGATGATATGATGGAACATTCATCACGAAGAAGAGTACATTGCATATCATTCATTCATATTTATATAGGTTGCGTGAACTGTAGTATATTGCATACTATGCATACTAACGTTGTCTTTGCATGTACGATTAATAGACCTTTATTCTTACCTACGCCCTTACTTAGTTCTCTCGGTAACTCACCCCCCTTACAATTATATTTTTCAGGAGCTTCGACTTCTAGACTGATCAGTTAAGGGTTTGTTCTCTCGGTGTGGTTTATCTAAACTGAAGCACATGCAAACACTAACAGTCAAATACATTTCTAAACACCTCATTAGCCTTAACTTTGTCTTATCATAGTATTGTTGCTCTAAATGAGGGATCAAACCCAAGAAAATCAAGTGTTTAGGATTAATAGTAAGCTACTTGTGCATGAGAATGAATGAATGCAACATGGATAGTAGTGAGAGGCAGAATTATGGATGAGTGATGAGTTTTGCAATAAAATGTGTAAATTGTTGGATCATTGAGGGCTGAAGTGGCGTCATCTATGGATTGGCAGTCATGGGCTCTGATAGTACTGTAGTGCGTCCTAACTAACATGCATGTGCAACTAATAGAAGTGTTCTAGAAGCATGGATTATCTCTAATGCCACTCGCCAATGACCGAGGTAATCTCTGACTCTCAGTGATCATCCGGATCTCTAAGATCGAATTCTAGGGTACCCTAAGGTTACACTACAGATTACTAACTACCACCAGTTCCTACAAGACATTAGAACTTAAGTGACCTACTTATTGAATTAATCTAAGCGAGAAAGCACGCAATAAATCTCCAATTACCACCTAGTGAGGTAAGTTACTATCTACATCTTGCTCCCCTCTCGTGTACTGTGGTGCACCGCTCAGAAGAAGGGTTCAAGTCCTGGCCACTCTTATGGTCCAGGAATGATCTTTTTGAGGTGTTATAGTGCCTAACTATTTGTCGATAGACACTTACTTAGGTCCTCTCAGACTCTAAGCAAGGCTACTAATCGGTCTTGGGGCTAAGTCGAACGAGGCCCTCTCGGACTCCCGATCAAACTTCTAAGTCACAAGCAAATGCTTGTGATCAGCAAGGATGCATGATAACTAAAACATGTGTGCGAACCCCAAAATATACCTAAATAGACATGGAGAAAAATAACCACAACCTAAGCATGATACTATTTAGACAAGTCCTATCATACTCTACTATTTTCTAAAATATAGACATGCTAGCAAATAATAACGCTTAAAGAAATAATTAAGGAGTAAGGGTTAGAATTCACCCATAGAAAGCTTCTCCATAGATTTAGCGCTTCAGCCCCTTTGAAAGAGGGCCGAAGGGCTAAAAAGCCCTTAGCGTAAGAAGCTAATTTAAACTTCAAGGTTTAAACTCTAAGGAGAGCAACCTTAATAAAATTGTGTACATTTACAAATGAGGGGTGTAGTCCTATTTATACTAAATACTAGTACCTAAACTACCCTTGACCTAAAATTAAATATAACTAAGTGGGTAGGGGCAAAATAGGTAGTTCAGGGTTAATTAAACGGATCTAATAGATAAAATAATACAAAACCCATGGGTGTCAGAAGCCAATTGCACGGGACGGATGAAAGTGGTGCCGCTTTGGCTGGGGTGCATGTTAGGTGCGCCTCAGGGTGCAAGTTGGTTGCGCCGGAATAGCTGGGGCGCTGGAGAGGCAAGCCTCTTGGTGTGGGTTGGGCGTGCCGGTTTGGCTGGGGCGCATGAGAGTCACACCCCTAGGCGCAGGAAGGGCGCGCCAGCCTTTGGTAGTGGCGCTGGTCAAGTGCGCCAGGGCTTGGGGGAGTGGCGCATGTGAGTGGCACCTAAGCCCTTCTGATTGCCCTCCTAATTGCACATTTACGTTCTAGCCCACCATCTTTTATCTTGGTGCAATTAGGTCCCTCCGAGATTGTTTGAAGCTTGATCTCCTTCTCATTTTGCATGATGTTTGAGCGCGTTGAGCTCATTTTCACCTCCAAATGTACGCAACTACAAATCTTAGGAATTCATAAGGAAGGTGCGTATTTCACAATAAAAGTAGGCAATATTGATGAATTTCATCCTCTAAACATGGCACAAAAGTGTACGTTTTGCAGACTGATCAGGATGCACATCTTTGAGGTGAAATTGTAGTTAAAAGAGTATAAATTGGAACCTTGGGATGGAGATTAGCAAAGTATGGAGTATCGAAGATCATCCCGACCTATATTAGAGAATTAAAGTCCAAGAGAAGAGTTGAGAGAGCTAAAATGCACATCTTACAAAGTTGGAGAGCCAAGTCAGACAACAAGAGGTGCCACTTCAAGGCGCTAGTTTGGCACCTCAAAGTGGCACCCTAATTACATAAGGCGCAAGTCCTCTCCCTCCAGGGCCCATGTTGGTACACCTCAAGCTGATCCTGGCGTAAGCAAGATGCACCTCCAGGGCACAGGTTGATGCACCTCATGGAGTCCACGATGCATGTTTGAGAACCTCCAAGGTGCACAACTCACGCCTCATTCAATTCCGGGCATGAGTATGACACATGAATCCCAGGCAAAAGTCCTCCTCTCCTGCCACATCGTGGCACAAGACCTAGGTGCAACACTTGCTCCTCGTACACCCACCTCCAACCTTCTCTCTCCTAATGGTTTTGCATTCTTATCGGAATTTAGGGGCTAGTTAAAGACTAGTTTACCCCTGTTTTAGGTGCCTAACATGACCAAAGTGTTTAGGGCCATTTAGGAAATTTGGGAATTAGTATATATATATGTGTGTTACGGTCATTCAATTTTTTAGGTTAGAATAGCTACTAATTTGAGAGTAGTTTTTGGAGCTCCTCCTTGGGAGATCATAGCTTTATCCCATGTTCAAACATATCCGGGTGACTTCTAAATTTATCTCTTAATTTATGATTATGTGTTTCTTTATTTGTATGTTAATTTATGTTATTAGCATGTTCATTAGTGAGTAGTTAATTAGTTTCTCTTAGGGTTAGCTTACTTAGGGGGTAACTTATTATTGGCATGCCTTTACTTGTGTAGATATTGATTTCTTGTTCTATATATGTAGTATGTATGTAGGAGTATTCCCTGCAATTACATATTACTTAGCGTTTGATGGAATGTCTGAGAGGGCTTCCATTGACAAAGTCTTAGGGAAATTAGTTGATAGATGCACCGAGAGTCAGAGAGCACATTGGCAACTTTGTTGGTGTGTATGATTGGATCTTAAAACCTCTAGAGTCAATCTTTTTTGTCACCACCCCCTCCATGCACAGCCCAGCGGAAGCGGACGTGGGGATGGAAGGGCGGTGGTGATGGTCACTTCACCTATAAAATAGTAGCTATAACAGTGGGCGGGATCCATAACCCGGACCCTGGATCACATTTCTTTTATAAAATCATACTACTAATACACAACAAATCAACTATGTAAAAAATTCATGCACTTTAGCAACATTCATAAACCTGCAATCAAAATTCACAGCGTAATATATATATATATATATATATATATACTGAGGTCCGCTGAGACCAGGTGTACTAGAAAGGAGACTGCCTCAAGCTAGTACTCCCTGATAAATAAACATGCATAGAAATCAACATTTATCCATCATGTATATACATCAAAAAATTTAGCAATTAACCATCTCATATGAACATTCAAAACATGGTTGTCTGTGTTACATGTACAATGCGATCCTATAGAGCCTGCTTTACCAAAATAACGCAATCACTATGATCAGAGAGTCGAATCTATAAGATTCCAATGACCACCACCTGACACTGCTGCTGCTACAACTACACATCAAAACAAGTGTTAACCGTTAGTTCATACGTAAAGGTGCTCGTCCAAAAATTCTATAACATATCCATAACATAATCATTTCTCTATCGAGAATTACCCCTAATCCCGTAACATAAATCATAACATCATCATAGAAGCTGATGGCCGATAGGCCCAAACCAAGTCTCCAAGACCCAAAAACCCTACAAGAACGCTTGAGTCAGAAACCCAGGAAATGAGGCTCATTAAAAATGGCTGAAGGCATCATACCCGATTGTATACATCCACGAACCAAGGTCATGCCTTCAGCGCATTACAACCTGATGACTGGCATTTTCCACCTGTCCTTTGACACCAACCATCTCTTTCTTATCAAAGTATTATAGATATGCCACTCTATTAGACAAGACTATATAAGCCTACAACATTCCATCATTTAAGGTAACTATTCACTCTGCCCAAGGTCTGGTACATTCTCTCTACCCAATATACTGACTTAAGCATCGGAGGACCCACCACCGGGCAAAACTCTGGTACGTTCTATAAATTTTGTCAAACTGCGCAGGTTAATCCAACACATAGACATAGAGATGAATGTCATCAAGACCAGAAGTCATAGACTCAATAGCGTGGTGGTCCCCATTGAAGAACCACCACCAAATGACGTCGTCTGTAGGAATGGTGGAAGCCCCCAAGAGAATGCCAACAGATAGCAGTTGCCAATAGAGGCATGGCCGATGGCACATCTGTCATTCCAACCGATGAACTAGCTAGCCTTTGAGATTCTTCAAGTCTAGAGAGGACCAATTTCAGGCAAGCATCAAATATCCCGGATCCAGCCCTAATCAGAACCATCAAGATGGTGATGGCTGAGGAAAGACACAACCGGCGATGAAGGACAAGGCATTCCTGAAACAGATCAGTCACATCACATTCCAACCATGGCCCCCGCCTTAAGAGAACCCAGACTCCCAGTCTGGAACTCATTGACCATCCTTACTTAAGGGGAAGGGAAATGCAGAGATCCCGATCAGCAAGAAGCCGAGATCAATCCCCAAGGCCCGAACGAATGATAAGGGGATATTCGAGAGACGAGGTCATCAGGCAGTTAACTCAGAGATTGGAAGAACTAGATATGGATCCTAAGAGGACATCAGAAGCAAAACCCTGGGGATCCACAAATGAAGAAGGCCCATTCACTCGCAGGATCCAGGAAAACCCGATGCTGAGGGTATTCAATCTCCCCCATCCTTTGGAAATCTACCATAGCACAGGTGACCCGGATGCATTCATCAGGAAATATAAAAGAGCAATGGAACTGAAAGGAGCAAACGAATTCGCACTATGCAAATGCTTGGAAGTAGCCCTCGGAGGCCCGACCTCTAATTGGTATAATGCCCTGCCCTCAGATTTAATATCTTCTTTCAGGGAACTCGCTACTAAATTCATGACCCACTTCATAGGGAGCAAGAGGTTAGCAAAGTGAGCAATCCAAATGTTTAATATCAAATAGAAACCGAATGAAGGCATTCGGGAATTTGTTAAGAGATTCAATAGAGAAGCTTTGCATGCATCCGACCTCACTGATAACATTCGCATCATGGCATTTGTTGAAGCCCTGTTACCGAACTCAATACTGGCCTATGAGCTGTCTAGAAAAAACCCTTCATCCATCAAAGAAATGTATTTGGTGACCCACAAGCACATGATAGCTCAAGAGCTACTGTCTCAGCGAAATGTCAAGATTGAGGACAAAGAAAACCGAGAGCACCAAACAAAAGAATGGATAGGTAACTCAAACTCGAGGAGCTCAGAAGGATGGAGAGGACAAAGGAAAGAGTTCATGAAATCCATTTCACTAACCCCCCTCAACACTTCCCGAACCACCATCCTAGCTGATCTGAAAAGAGAAGGAAATGTAAACTGGCAGAGGGCAATGCCAGAGGGAGCCAAGCGCAATGAAGGAAAGTACTGTCAGTTCCATCAGGAGAATGGTCACGACATTGAGCAATGCTATCAGCTGAAGAGATACATTAAGCACTTGATCAAGAAAGGCTCATTGGCCCAATACCTGAAGATTCCTTCAGGCGAGACAGAAAGGCAATCCCGGGGGAAGGAGAAGATTGACAATGAAGGATTCGAACCAGAAATGAGAGGAGGAAGGAGGTCCCCCGACCAAGCCACAGGTGTAATCAACACCATCACCACCACCCTGGGTTCAAGCGAGTGAAAGAGAAAAGTAAGGGAGATTGCATCCCTCAACTACGGTGGTCCCTCAAACAAGGTTAAGAGAGTCGTTGGCTATGAAGTAAAAGTACCACATAATGAGCCATTGGTCATCACTGTCAGAGTCTGGATAATTGATGTCAAGAGAATCCTCTGGGATGATGGCTCAAACGTAGATGTGTTATTCACCAAGACATTTAAAGGGATAAATCTGAAGTCTGGTAAACTGACCCTAGTGAAAACAGCCACGTACGGGGTGGGACCGGACGAGCTACCTGTACTCAGATGCATCGAGCTTCCAATAATGTTCATAGGATCGGGCCTAGAAGGGGAAGTCAGGTATACATCTCTGATGGTCAAATGGCTAGTTATCGACGTCCCCTCAGCATACAACGCTATCATTGGTAGGGAAACTCAATGGGCCATTCATATGAGAAGCGATGTCAAATACCTGACAGTGGCGTATGAGACAAATGAAGGCGATGCATCATTCTATATCAATAAAAAAGAAGTAAAGGATGTGATAGCCATCAGTCAGAAACACCTGAAAGCTGAGGATCCGAAGGCAGAAGAAACCAATGACCTGCTTACAGAAGAGGTTGTGCTGACCGAGGGGTGATCCACATGCATTGCTAGTAACCTTCCCGAGGGAAGTAAAGCCAAGCTTGTAAACTTGCTTCACAAAAATCAAGATCTTTTCGGCTACTCTCCAAGTGACATGCCCGGGATTGACCCTGAAGTAATCCAACACAATCTTTGCATTAACCTGAATGCAAGGTCGATAAAACAAAAGAAGCATAATAACGCACCACTCAAGAGAGCCTTCATCAAGGAACAAATTTCTAGATTACTTGACGATGGTCTCATCAGAGAGGCTCCTTATCCTGAATGGTTAAGCAACCCGGTGGTTGCATCTCGAGAAGATAGCGATAAGCCACGTATGTGCATTGACTTTACCAACATAAATGATGCTTGCCCGAAGGACTCTTACCCTACACCACCAGTAGACAGGT
>JBBYHH010569962.1:0-10743 GCA_038382905.1 Daphne laureola
TCTAAAGGCCCCAAAAATATCAAATGGTCGAATGCACCTGCATCCGGGATTCAAAGGGGGGTAATTCTAAGGCCCCAAAAACATTAAACGGCCGGATGCACCTGCATCCGGGATTCAAAGAGGGGTAATTGTAAGGCCCCCAAAACATCAAATGGCCGGATACACCTGCATCCGGGATTCAAAGGGGGGCAATTCTAAAGGCCCCAAAAATATCAAATGGCCAGATGCACCTACATCCGGGATTCAAAGGGGGGTAATTCTAAGACCCCAAAAATATCAAACGGCCGGATGCACCTGCATCAGGATTCAAATGGGGGCAAATCTAAAGGTCCCAAAAACATCAAATGACTGGATGCACCTGCATCCAGGATTTAAAAGCGGGCAATTCTAAGGCCCCCAAACTTCAAACGACCGGATGCACCTGTATCTGGGATTCAAAGGGGGGCAATTCTAAGTCCCAAAAAACTTGGAGATATGACCAACTACACTATGTACATTACAAAGTGTGTATGACCTGGAGTCTTTCCAGTCCGATAGGTCCCTGTTGGAGGGGTACATGATGGCCGACATGCCCAAACCAAGTCTCCAAGGCCCAAAGTGGGCTCATAGACCCAAAAAATCCACAAGGACGCTTAAGTCAGCAACCCAGGAAAGAGGGCCCATTAAAACCGGCTAAGGACACCATACTCAAACGCATCCATCCACAAGCTGAGGTTATGCCCACAGGGCATTATGACCTGATGGCTTACATTCAGAATACATTTGCCATCTATCGTCTGACACCCTCCGCCTCTTTCCTATCAAAGTATTACGGATGTGCCACTCTATTAGAAAAAACTATATAAGCCTACATCATTCCTTCATTTAAGGTAACTATTCACTCTACCCAAGGTCTGGCACATTCTCTCCACCCATTATACTAAATTAAGGATCAGAGGACCCCCCACCGGGCAAAACTACGGCGCTGTCTATAGATTCTGTTAATCTCGCAGGTTAAGCTACCAAGTTATGGAGGTGGAGCTGAATGTAGTGAAGATCAAAAGTAAGAATTTCAACAGTGTGGTGGTCCCCATCGAAGAACCGCCACCAATTACATGTCATTTTCTCGGTTACGGCTAACAGAATTGTCAGGCGGGAGAGAAAAGCGAAGAGCTGCAGCCCTAACCAGAGGAACTGGCCCAACTCTATTGACCAAGGCACAATAGAGGGCCAAGAGGGGGCGATCAAATTTGTTTCAAAATTTGTACGCCCCCCTTCCCTTACTCAATTTCCTAGGCCTACGGCTAAAGGAAATTGCGGGAAGGCAAAACCGCGGGCTGCCCTTACTCAATTCCATAGGCCTATGGCTCAGGGAATTGTCGAGCAGAAGAGCAAAGAGGCTCACTCTAAGCGCTCGTGCTTCTCACCAGAGAAGCACTCACTAGCCTGTAGAGATTTAGAGAAAAAATTGCTTAACCGAGTTGTTAGCCCCTTTGAGACCAATTTACCCTCTTTTAAGTAGTTTTAGATGCCCAAGATGTTAGGGGTCAATTAGGACATTAGATTTAGTATATATAGATCATTTAGGACTAGTTTTCAGCAAGTTTTTTTAGACCTACGAATTTCATCAAGATTTGGGGATTTTCTCCATTAGAGGTTAGGGTTTAAGGACTTCAACCTCCAATCCATGAGGGATTGAAGGCCCAACTTGTGAAACTTCAATTTATGGGTGAAAGCTTCCCATTTTCTACTTTTATTTCATCATTTGAGTTGTTATTGAATGTTGTCCATGTTTATGTATGGCCTTGATAGAGTTAGGAATGCTATGTCTTAGTCATCTCCTAGATTACAGTTCAAGTAAGTTAATTCCATGTTTGATTGTTTCAATATTGATCTCTATGTGCATTTTACCATCATAGTATGCATGTTTTCTGATCACCTACATAGACATATCATCTAGGTGCTTGATCAAATATTCGAGAGGGCTTTGATCGACATAGATCCCTGATATCGATTGATAGATGAATTTCCAGTCTGAGAGGGCCTAATTGAGTCTATGGGTGGTGAAGGTTAGGCATTGTAAAGCCTTGGAAAGATCATCCCAAGACTATAAGAACGGCTAGATTAGATGACTTTTGATCGAGCGACGGTCCGTGGAGCCCAAAAGTTGAGTGAAACGATTGTTGTAATTCATCTTGAACATGAAATGGAAATTACTTGTATGAATCCTTGCTGAATTGATGTGTAGATTTAAATGCGGTAGTTAGATTCCCACATCTCGTAGGAATTTATGGTAGTTTAGTTTATGTGTATTGTTTTTGAGTCGAATGCTCTAGGTTCCGATCCTAGCGGATTGGATGGTTGATTACGGGGAGTTAGAGATGGCCTCCATTATCAATTAGTGGAGTTAGAGATAGCCTACTTCTATGATACAAGATTAAGTTGCACACGCATGATCTTTAGGTCACACGAGGACCTTAGAGAACACATGATTGAACTCCAAAAGTGTGGTCTTCATTCCCCTCCATGCGTTCATTCACATTTCTTGCTTGCATTCACATTCTCACCTTGATATCTACAATCTTCTCTAATGCTCATTGCATTGCATACTATATTAGAGACATACATCACACATTCATACTCTAAGTTCTCTGATTCTCTTGGGTTCAATCCCTCATTTAGATCCATTACACCACGATTGACATTGCTTGGCTAAATGAGGTGTTATAAATGTATTTGATTGTTAAGTGCTTTGATTGTGCTTCAATTACACCTTCTCATATGTGTTAAAATCCTAGCTATCAAATTAGAACCTAGATGATATGCCTATATAGGTGATTAGAAAACATGCATACTATTGATCAGTGTACAAATATGTATACTTTTCCACTATGTTTAGAGCATTAAACCCATAAATTTTGACTGCCTTTAATGTTAAATATGCACTTTACTTATCAATTACAAAGATTTGTAGGTGAGTACATCTGGATTTGATTAAGAGCTCAATATGCACAAAATTCCATAAAAAAAAAAAGAAGGACAACAAGCTTCAAGAAATGCTGGAGGGACCCAATTGCGCTAAGGAGAAAGAATGAGGATTAAAATGCAAAATGCTACAATTAGGGGGACTAGCATGAGTATGAGGCGTAGTTCTATGCCTAGAACTAGCGCCTCCCATTGTTAAGCCATAACTCCCAGGCGCATGAAGAGGCACCCCCAAGACGCAAGAAGATGCCCACGGCGCACCAACCCTCGCCTCCATGGTGCCAGAAGAGAAGGTAAGGGACATCTCCAGCCACACATACTTGCACCTACACCAAGCCTAGGCATGACTTCCCGACACCAAGACTTGCGCCTCTAAGGCGTGAATCCTAGGTGGACCAAGGCACAAGGTTGGCGCCTCCCTTTGTCCAGCAGCACCACGGGTTTGTACGGAGGATTTTGATCTTATCCACTGAATATCAGCCTTATACTACCTATTTTGCCCCTCTCAACTAGCTTATAGATAATTTTAGGGTAGGGGTACTTTAGGTATTAGCTTATAGTTAAGGATGCTATGTAGTTGCCCCGCGAGACATTCTGACTGACGTATATGTAGGCATCCCATGAACTCGTTGCAAATTCCAATGTGAGAGCACGTACATCACATCGCACGTGAATTTCCACCTGGGTCTGCCTCCCAACAATCTCGTTGAAAGGTGACGGCAGGTCAAGGACTATGAAGTCTATAAAGCTGGCGCTGCAGACGGGGACTCAGCCGCCTGTTGTCCCCAGCATCATGAAGGGGAGGATGATGATTTCCAACGTGGGGATCTCTTCTCTACGGATGCCATAGGTTACGCCCTTCGCCGGCTGGATACTTGAGAGGGGAACCTTTGCCGCCTGGAGGGTTTGCTTGTAGACCACGTTGGCATCCACGCCAGTGTCCACAAAGATATTGTCCGTATCCCAGCCTGCATTGCGAGTCATGATAATCAGCGGATCTGAATGAGGGACCACTACCGATGTGTCATCTCGTTGATGGATGAGTTAAGCTGCAGAGTGCTCAAGTTGATAGATTTACCTCATGTAGCGACGCCTTGTCGCCACCCCTTCGCATTGCGTTATTACATGAATGCGACCGGCCGAGATCGGGATACGGTCTCTCTCACATGAATGCGACCAGTGATTTCCCCACAGTTGCTTCTCATCACCCTCTCGATTGCTTTCGCACTTCTGACCCCTGGGTGATTCTTTTCTGGGGGAGCGGTCTTGCAGAATAAATTTAGATAGCCCCTCTTACAAGGCCATTTTTGCCAGCATTTCCTTAACCTCAATGCAGTCTTTCGTGTCATGCCCCTTGTCACGATGGTAGCGACAATATTTGTTTGATTGGCCGTTGGCTCGCTTGGACAGGGGGTATGGCCATTTCGGGACTTCATGCCTCATTTCGAGGATATGGAGGATGTTAGTTCAAGAATCCTGGAGGGGTGGGAGTGGCGTATAATGATGATCCCGCGCAGGCTCGGATGGAATAGGGTGTGCTTTTCCCCTACTCGGTTATCTTGGCCTCGCAGACCCTGGGTTCTGCCTTCGCTTTGTGAGGGCTTGTCTTGTGGCTTAATTATCTCTTATACATGCATGAATCTAATGGTCCTAGCGAGGAACTGCTTCATGTTTCCTGGGGGATTGGTATTGACTTCCATGAAAAATCTGGAGTCCCATTGGAACCCTTGCATGGCAACAAGGAGTCTGGTCTCCTCACTCAGATTAGGGACCTGGATTTCTTCATCCTGGAACCACTGGATATATTCCCTGATAGGCTCTTCCTTGCGCTGCCTCACTTTCAGTAGGAGGCATGCCATTTTTGGCGAGGGCTTAGAGCCTATAAAATAGTTAGAGAAGGTGAGGGAGAGTTCCTCGAAGGAGTTAAACTGCTTACCCCGAAGAGTGTTGTACCAAGCGGTAGCTACCCCAGTCAGCATGGAGATAAAGACTCAGCACATGGTTCTATCATCTACCCTGGGAATGGCCATCACCGAGACGTATCGCTGTAAGTGTACATCCGTATCGGAGAGTCCATCATAAGCATCGAGCTTTGGCTGCCGAAACTATTTCGGTAAAGGCGAAGCGAGAATTTAGGTTGTAAACGGCTAGGTCCAAAGGTGGTCCATCCCCAGTGTGGCTAAATTCGATGCATTAGTTCTCTCCTCGCACTTCTCCATATGCTCCATGCACCGGGTGAGGGCGCTAAGAGCAGCGGTGTGAGCAGGATCTTCCATGCTTTCCTACTGTAAAGGCGGGGGTGGTGGTGCACTCACAGCCTGACGTGTTATGGGGATGCCTCCTGCGGCATCCAGCACTCCTCTTACTATTTATGCCAGTGTATTTCGAAGGTTGTCAGCCACCGCTTCCGTGATTGCTGCAATTGTTGTCAGGTCCAAGCCCACAACGTTAGTTTGCTGAAGCACCACGTTCTGCTGGATGTCTCCTACTCCTCCGTGGAGAGCGATGTTTTCACCAATGGTGTGGACCGAAACGTTATCCTCTTGGTGTGGAGGATTCTTGTTTCTGGCGTTGATTCGTTCACCGTTGAGGCGTTCATTTCCCACAGACGGCGCCAATCTGATAGCCTTAGTTTCAGCTATCCAAATGCTAGGATTGGGTACTTCTGACACTCCTTCACTGGTGATCTTTAAACCTGCAAAAGATCCGAGGTTGTGACCTCAGAAACACACTCCGACGCTCAAGTCAGTTTTAGGCCCAAGGTTAATAGTATTCTTTAGGAGAGAAATGTCATACCTTCATCCATCTCGGGCTTCCTTTTTATATAGGGCTTAGACCCAATAGTTGACTTCCCACGATTCGAGATGATGGGCGGTTTATTTCACGTTCATCTGATCATGGGTGGCTTTAGTGCCCTCGGCAAGTGGATGCCAGTTTTCTGAAGACGTGGTAATCGTGAGAAGCATCGTGGGAGGCCACGTCTTCTTCTTTCTACGTGGGATGTTGCCTTGGCCGGGTGCGGGGACTGTGCTCCCGCGTGGGTGGCATTTTCTAGCCATCACGTTGCCTTTTAAGCGTGGGGCATTGCTCTCGCTGAATGTGGGGACCGTGCATCCTGCGCAGCCCGGAGGCTTTGCCTGATACTATGTTGCGTAGGCATGCCTTGTCCTGTGCGAGGCCTATCCAAGCGCATGCTTGGATAGTGTACCATTCAGGTACCTGGGCGAGACTTGGAGTTTGAGGAAATTCAAAGGTTAGTCTAAATGATGATGGATCGAGTAAAATCGATCAAAGTGAAGAGGTGATCTCAGACAAGCGGTGTTGTTTTCATCGTTAGCACTAGGTAGTCTCTTGAGTGCGGGTTGGAGCTGTGTTGATGAGCAATCCGCCAGGATGAGGTGAGTAGCCATTATTTATACAGCCACTTTCTCATCCTAGTCTATACATGGCGTGAGTTCGAGGAATTTTTATACTAGCACCATCTATAGATACAGATGATAGTCTGGAGTTGTAGGTTGACTCCTGGCACTACTTAATGGCGGCACAGTAGTGTCACCAACTTGCGCTCGTCGTCCAAAAATGACACCTAGCACTTTGATATCATCATCCGATCTCCTGAGTGTAGTGCTTCAACTTCCATCACCTTCCAGCCATAAGAACTCCAATAACCGACACAACATCCATCAACTATTAGGCATTCCTCATTTTCAAGGTCAAGGCCCAAGTAAGTTCTCTGAAATATTTTCAATTGAAGACAAAAAGGTAATCCTTAGTCTTTGAGCTTAATGGTATGATTTAGAGACCCTGTGTTGTACTGCCTATCTTTGACCTTGCCATGTTTTATCTGTTGAAAGTCTGATGTTGATTAAGAAATATGAGCATGTATGCTGATTTTGACTATCTTTGTGAGTTGTATTGATTAGTAGAGAAATCATGTTACATATGTGCATTCAGAATTGTATGTCATGATCATGAGAACATGGAGTACTTTCTTTCTACCATGTATGCTTACATTTATACATGACATACATCCTTATGCCTTGCCTGTTGATGCATGCTTTACTATCACATCTACAACATGCTCATTTGTGCGTTTTACCAATGTGTGACTTGTGGTATCTTACACTTTCCACGTTCATGCTGCATACACAACTCACAACCCGTGATTCTAGAGTCTGCATGTTACTATATATCTATCTCATGGACTCTAGAAAATTGGACTGATTGTATATAATTTTTAGGTGCAAAAATCATAAATAGTTGATAGTTTTCTCCTTACATTCTTGAAGTCTCCTGGGTTAAAATTTTAGAAGACTCGAACCATCCAAGGCATTATGGGACCTAACTTGGTCATCGAGGTATGACTGTCCAAACCTTCTCTCTTTTACTTCCCTCCTTGTTGCATGAGGACATGCTTGAATTTGAGTGTGGGGGGAGTTTACACTTATTGTATGAGGGATTGATAACAGGCTTTTTGATGTGTTTCTTGCTTTAAACGCACTCAACAAAAATCTAGTTTTCTTTTTTCTAGGATACACAATTTTTTTTAAAACTTTCCAAAATCACCAAAAAAATAAGTTATTTTTCTTAATAATGGAAAAATTAAAAGTTTTATGAGTAGGTGTATATAGAAAATGAGGAATGTTGTATTTTGTCAATGATAGGATAGCTTGTGAAATGCTTAGTATGAGTTCTCTTATAGATGAATTTTACTTGCTTGAGAGTCTTCTGAACATTGTGTGATTCTTTACTATGAGAATTGTAGAGTGTAAATTGAGGATAATAGTAGTCTTGAGCATGAAAATCTTCACATGAGGAGAACCGGAAACCTAGGTTAATAGTAACTGTAGGAAACTCGATTTAGCTAAGATTGTGAATGGGTATTGCTTGGTGCGTACCTAAAATTTGTACCTGAAGCTTATTGTTGAAATGAAGGTATAGGGTTACAAATATGGGTTAAGTTATACCTTAGGGTGGTTAAGCCTGGGATGATACGTAGACTTGTTTTTGGCTACATCGTATTCATGGCCTATAGTCCCTCTCTTAGGTTCCCATTTTAAGTGCTTAGGTAACCATCCTCACACTCAGAAAAAACAATTGGTGTAAAAACAGAAAAGCACCCGAAAAAAGAGAGGAAAATAGAAAAGAAAAGAAAAAATGTGTAAAAATAGAAAAAGACCAACAAGAGAAAGTGAATAAAAGGTCGCAATGTCGATGAATAAAGTGAGATTAGTGTTAAATAAAAATGTGTATCAATGAAGTAATCCACATTCACTTGCTAAATCTTGTGGCCAAACAGAGACTATTAAAACGGGAGTCTATGTTTTCCTTAAGAAGTAATAAGTGCTCAAAGTCTATGTGTTTCTCTGATTTCTCTATACAATTGTACTTGCAATTCTTCACACTTTGTTCACTTGTACCTTTCGTAAGAGCTAGGTTTTTCTTTAAGAGTACTCGGACCATGATGAATTGTATATTCCTAGATTACATGCACATTCCAATTTTGTATACATTTACTTACACCAAATTACCTCTTTGTAAATATTTAGGTGGTTAGTTTAGGTGTCTTTGAGTCTTTTCATTTCCTAGATGCTTGAGTTCCTAGGGCCTAGCAACAGTTTAAGTGTGGGGGTGTGATCAGTGTACAAACATACAAACTTTTCTGCTATGTTTAAGGCATTAAACTCATCAATTATGCTTGTTTTTACTATCAATTATGCACTTTACTTATAAATTCTGAAGAATTACAGGTGCGTACATTTTTAGGTGAAAAGGAGATGAATGTGCATAATTATGGGTCAAAATGGAGGAGGACAAGCATTCAAAGGTTGCTGGAAGGACTCGATTGCACTAAGAAGAAAGATAGAGGACTTAATTACAAAGATGGTGCAATTTTGGGAAGAGGCACTAGTTAGAGGCACTAGTTAGAGGCACTAGTTTTATGCCTGAAACTAGCGCCTTAATACTCAAGGTGCACCTATACTAGGTGCCAATTTAAGGCGCAAGGAGGCATAAATTCGCAACACAATGTGCCAGTTTGAGGCACCATCAGGTGCTATGAGGTGGAAGTCTGGGAGTAGCAGGCACCGGTTTAAGGCACCAACTTGGCGTAACAAGGTGCAGGTTTTCCAACCTAGCCACTAGTTGTTGGCTCTATCAGGCACTATCAGGAGCAAGTCTGCTTTTTCCCTCCTTTCAGCTTCCACTCACGGGTGTTCTGGATTATTCTAATCTTATCCACTTTGTACCACCTTGTAACACCTTTTTTACCCTTCCTAACTCTATTATATTTAATATTAGGTTTGGGTATTTTAGGTACTTAATTTTAGTATATATAAGAGTCCCTAGATCAGATTTTATAGTTCATATTTTTTGGCTGAAACCCTAATTCCAAATTTGTTCTTGGAGCTTAGGAGTTTTAGCCCTTCAACCTCAGTTTCTTGAGAGGTTGAAGGGATAATTTATGGAGAAGCAATCTATGGGTGAATTCTAGCAATTTATCTTCTTTTACATCTTTTAATAGTGTTATTGATTACTGCCCATGACTATTTTTCAGTATCAATTGAGTATGATTATGCTTGTCTTAGTGTGATCATGCTTAGGTTGCTAGTATTCTTTCTTCATGATTGTTCGTAGTTGATTTCGATCTCTTGAGTGTTTTCCTATATAATATGCATGTTTGTTGGCCACTTACATTGGCATACCACCTAGGTGTTCGATGAAATGCTTGAGAGAGAGCTTTCATCGATATAGACCCTCGAGACTGATTGATAGCCTTACTTGGAGCCTGAGAGGGATTGAGTAAGTGTATATTGGTGACTAGTTAGACACTGTAAAACCTCGAAGAGATCACCCCTGGACCACGAGAGTGACTAGGAGGTGAACCCTCCAATTTGAGCGACGGACCGTAGTACCCGAGAGGGGAGCGGTACAACAATCGTAACATACCTTAATGAATGAAATTTGAGATTGATTGCATTCTTCCTCACCATTGGTGTAATTGTTAGGCCTAAAGTATGTTGATTCTGATGTTTCGTAGGAACATTTGGTAGTTTGTAATGTTCTAGTAATTCTAGAAGACTGTCTTAGAATCTGATTGTAGTGAATCGAACGATCATTAGGAGTCAGAGATGACCCCGTTCGTCAGCGAGTGGTATTGTTACAGTCACCACTGAATTCTGGGACATTTTTCCCATTTTCACCTCCGAGGGAAAAATGGTCATTTTTGGGAAATGAAAGAAATTGGACAATTAATTTTGGAAAAGCATGAAGTGGTGGCTGAAATGAATAAAATGAATGAAGGAAATGAAAAGGTACGTAATATTATGTTTTGTTACATAATTATTATAATTGCTAAGTAATGGGTGACAAATGTTACATTTTTATGGTTTAAGGAAAAATCACTAAAATGTTAAATTGTGATGGTGAATAAATGGAAGGGAAGGAAATTATTTTATGTTGGCTCATTTAAGTGGGTTTAATGGAGAGAAATGGAGAGAAAAGGAAAAAAAATGGATTAAAGGTATTATGAATATTAATATATGGTAGTAGTAGTAGTAAGAATATATCATAATTTATAAAATCATCGTCTCTCCTCTCTCTTACTAAAGCGCAGGTCTCCTCCCTCTCCAACACCACCATTTGATTTAAATTTCTTCATCAAATCTTCATCTCTTGGCTTCTAAATTTGAAGGTGAGCTTAGTTTCAAGTGAGAATCATCATCAAAGGAAGGAATCAAGTAGAGAAACTCATCTTCTCCCTTTCTCTCAAGGTAGCCG
>JBBYHH010570073.1:0-10742 GCA_038382905.1 Daphne laureola
TGTCAATTTTATAACAATTAAAATGATATTGTTTATTATTAATATGATTCAAAATATACTACAAAGTTGTAATTTTTTCAAGACTATGAGTATAATTTGAAACTTGGGAAGAATAGCATTTGGGAAAATATTTCACTTATTAAGATAGGTGATAAAAGTTGACATAAGTTAAGTTAACGACCCAACGGATAAGGCTTTGGTTTATATAGTTAGAGAATTAAGGTTCGATTCCCAATATGTGAAGTTTTATTTTCTTGACGAATTGTGTGGTGTGGGCCATTCTGTTGCTGACGTGTCATCACCAGGAGCTCCTGAAGGAGGGAGGGTCATGTATTAGTATTATATATAGATAGTATTTGACCCCCCCCCCCCCCGAGTTGGGTCGGCTACATGAATGTTGCATCTCCATTCCGCTCTATTAATTACGAGGTCCTCCGGAAGTTCCAGTAGCATCAGATCTCTCTCAACAAGGTTTATCCATGTAAGTTTAGCTCTTCCCTTACCTCGTTTAAACTTTCGTAAGTCTAATCTATCAGTTTTGTGGATTGGCCCATATAAGGGTCTTCTTTGTACATGTTCAAACCACCTAAGTCGGTCTTCTCTGCTTTTATCTTCAATTGGTGCTACTCTCACTAAGCTCCAAATATTTTCATTTCTTATTCTATCTCTTAAGGTATGTCCACTCATCCACCGAAGCATTCGCATCTTCGCGACGTTCATTTTGCTCATATCTTGTGTTTTCACTGCCCAACATTCAGTGTCATATAACATGACTGATCTGATAGCTGTTCTATAAAACTTTTCTTTCAACTTCAGTGGGATGTTTTTATCGAATAACATCCTAGTAGCCCTTCTCCATTTTGCCCACCTTGCCTTTATTCGATGGTTGATATCCTCATCAATATTTCCCTACTTTTGGATAATAAAACTTAAGTATTTAAAGGAGTTGCATTTAGGGAGCTTCTGATCCTCTAATGCTACCCTACCGGCTTCTCCGCTCCTGTTCATGCTAAACTTACATTCCATATACTCCATTTTGGCTCTACTTACTTTAAATCATTTGGACTCTAAAGCATCTCTCCATTTTTCTAATTTTTTGTTTACTCATTCTTTAATTTCATTCACCAAGACTATATCATCTGCGAAAAGCATGCACCAAGAAACATCATCTTTCTATAGACTTTGTAAGCTCATCTATCACCAACGGTGAAAAGGTACGGGCTTAGAGCCGAACCTTGGTCCAAACCGATGGTGATTGGGAACTCTTCTCTGTAACGTTCCAAAATTCTAACACAAGCAGTTGTTCTGTTATACATGTCTTTAATAACATTGATATACCTAACTGTACATTAGTGATACATTTTCACCGTTACGGTTGTAAGTTTTTTTTTTTCTTTTTCTTTTTCACGGTAGCTTCCAGTTCTTCTAAAACTGTGGTGATTCTCAGCGTTGGAATGTGTTTTTCATCAACAATTACATGCACATGGTGGTGAATTGAAACATTTGAATTTCTTCAAACCAGACCCACTGGAATTTACGAGTACGAAATCTTACCAATTTTATGCAAAAGCTTCTGAAAATGGCATGTTGAAAACTTGGTACAAGATTAAGAACATTACTCATATATAGTCCCAAGTTGATAATAATTGCGTAATAGGTAGAATTTTCTTAGATCTTAATTACATCTCAACCAAAATATAGGATCTTTTACTTGCGACAAACACCATCCTCTCCAACACTCAATCCAGTGCTTTGTTTCGTGCTGTTACTTCTTCTATTTGCGCCTTTAGTGCACTTTTTCACTTCATTGGATTCCCCTAGTTTACAAAACAGTGACTTTATCTCTGCTTGATGTTTCATTGTTTCAGAATTGACATCAAAGGTCTCCATGCCAAACATTTCCTTGAAATAATCAGTTCCATGCCCTTTGGTTTGCGTCTTTTCTTGTTGCATAACTCCCGTGTGAAACGATCTCTATTGGTTTGTCCGCACAAGTTCAAGTGGCAATGACTCCAGTGCCCTCTGATATTAAATAGGTGGAGTAATACAGTTCTTAGATGATGCAGTTAGCCTGAAATTTCAAATTTCAACAAGAGGAAAACTAAAACAACAACTTACCCACAATCTTGGAGTTGTGGGATCAGACTTTGAGTATAACTGAGACATCTCTGATTGGAAGCTAATTACTATAGCAACTTTGAACTCGATTGAGAACGGCCTGTGCAGCATTAAGCATAACAAAGTTAAGAAGACATGAATGTCACATGAAGCTCCCACAAACCTTTGTATATAGGGATCTTGAGCAAAAAGCATGTAGGACTTATACTATTGGAATGATTGGACATCATCTCACAGAAATGTCAAGCATCTTGAGCAATAAGTTCTAAACAGCATACATCCATGAATAGGAAGGTAGATATTCTTAAATGCAGCAACTCACCCGGCCAAGATTGTTGGACAGGTTAAAAGGCGTGGGAGGATAACATAGATCGGTAGTGTCATATTATGACAAACATCTCCATCTGCTATCTAGAAAAAGGATAGGAGCACTGAATATGAATTGATATGATGTCACTTGAAACATTCTAGTATCTAGTTTTAAAGCATCGCATGCCTGTGTGGTCTGAATTAAAGATGTCTCGGTCACAATTCTCTCCCCAAGAAGAATGGACTCAACTCGGAGCAAGTGAATGTCAATGGAAGAAACAGGAACTGATGATGCTTCAACAGTCACCTCTCCGGTTATAGGATCTGACAGAGAAATCTGCGTAGAAATTTTTCCTGTGATCCGAAATCCACCTGTTAGACAAATGTCTTGTCAGATTTACATACTAACGCCAACAGCAGCACAATAGAAACAAGTCCTTATCTTCAGGAAAATAAAAAAAAGTTCTAAAGATAGAGATGCAAACAACTGAAAGCAAAGGAACCTGATTTTAGTTCAGGAAGTAAAGGATGCCTCTGAGTGTCCTGTGTAATGTAGAAGATAACCATCTCAGGTGGAATCGGCCCATCAAAGATATCCCCTGAAAATAATGTAAACAAATGAAACCAATCTAACCCACTTTCCCGGTGATGCAAATTCAGAGGTAAAACAAAAGCTGATTAATACCTCTGTCACTCTCAACTATGAATTCTGTAGTTGCTGACAAGGATTTCTGCAAGTATCCCCTTACTATATCTACAGTAACTAGATACTATCACAGGATAATCCACATCAGAAAGTGGCCTTTGATCTATTGATAACAAGAATAAAGAGGGAAACGTAGTTTATTTGTGGGAATATTGACCTGGATGCTGATGTTGGTCCCGTGGAAGGTCTCATAGAATTTTTCCAGATTCTCTTCTCTAGGATCTCGCAGAGTTGTGGAGAAAGGTACCTAAAAGTCGCAACAGCTGATTGTAATGTTCAAAGTGCAATGATGTAGCAGAAAGGTTTGAGCAGTAATGCAGAGAAGGAAATTTCTTTATAGGAAGTCAAAAGATAAAAGACTACAATCATAGTGCTATAGTTTGGACCACCGAACCAAGCTCGAGTCTGGAGCATGAAGTTGAAAGAACAAAAAGCAACATGTATTGCAGATTGCACTTCTTGATACAACCCACTTGTGGGGGAGGAATTAAATAAGTTTCAACACCAGAACATTAGCACCTTTCGTTTCGCACTTGCATGGAAACATTCCACTTGGTGGTGATTAGTTGGTAGCTATTGCAGTCAGAAACCACAAGGTTGGTATTCCAAAATGAACTTGAGCAAGGTGGCAAGCCGATGATATTCAAGTTTCCGCAATGCAGTAGGAATAAAATGAAACATAAATTCTAAAGGATAAGTCTGGCGGTTGAACATTAACAGAAGATAATATCTCAAGATGAAAACGTTAATAATAAAGAAAATTTAAATCAGAAAGATATATGGGTGCAACAACACCATCTTAGTTTCCAATTAGCTTATGGATACACTACCTCTGTCGTGCCTCCAGCTATCTTCCCAGAAGGTTTAATCTCAACAACCTTATTGCTTTTGCAGGTAAGAAACAAAATGATTAAGCAGCAAACACACATAAATACAGTTCAACATATAGAGAGAAAGAATCAGAGAGTTGCTGCATAAGTCTTCAGAGCTTCATGATGGTAACAGTAAACAGATTAACAGGATATTCATTCTGGAATAAGCATAACTTGGCATTGATTATAAACAACCATAACAGGTAGCATTATGTGGCTATGTTACTAATTCGAAACCTTCAGACAACTATGATTTCTCAAGCCCAAACATGTGCTTAATGTCGGAGCTAATCAGCAGCAGCAATGGAGAAATGGGATCAACTAATGCAAACCAGGTAACAGAGCATGAAGAATTTTCATAGGGGTGGATTTTTATGGAGACAGTACTTCCAAGTAATCATATCTACAGACTACATATCTACACAATATAAAATTGAAGAATTAAACTCGTCTCAGCTCGATGTATTCAAGAAATATACACTCTCTACCTAAACGGCAACTAGTAAAAAAATCATGTCACATCCAGATACGGATTAAAAGAAGTAAGGTAAATAATACAGCAGGAAGAATCAAAGAACTCACATGACGGTAATAGGCTTGACAACTCCGTACATAGACTCGATAATACCCGCTGATCCTCCTCGAACCTACAAAAGTCGGCAAATGAAAAAAATTGAAATTTTTTGGTGAAGCGGGCAAAGAATCGAACACACTAATCCAAAATACTCCAGGAAAATGAGAACATGAACCTGGAGATTGACAGCGCCATTGATGGTGAGACGAATCCCGTAGTGAGATAAAGAAGTAGCTGACTTCACTATGACTTTGCCGTCGAGAGCGTCCTACGAAGAACACATTCGTCAAACACCAAAACTTTCAGATCAGATTTTAACGGATGAAACTAGAGCAAGACATGAGAGCTTACAGAAGGTCGGTAGATTCTGTTGAATCGCGAAAGCTTAAGCTCAATCGTCGCCATTACAGGACCTTCACTCCACCTCGAGCGATCAGCGAAGCACAGAATCAGACGAAAGATCGATCTAGACGACGACTGGGGTCGTTTTTTGCTAGGACGAGGGAGACTCTACTCTTGCTACGTGTCATTAAATGATTGGCGAAATTGACACAGAACAACGTGTCCAGAAGACGCAAAATTTATATCCCTAGATTACCCCTGATCTTTTTTGGCTTTCGCTGGAAAAACGAAAGTCCACTTTCTTCTTCTTCCTCCGGCGACCCAGACTGGTGCAGAATGAATCCCTCACCAAACAAGCTCTTGATTATCTCTCTCCTCCTCTTCTCTCTCTACCCGCTCTCTCTCTTCGCCCGTCCCTTCGTCCTCGTTCTCTCTCAGGAAGACCTTAAAGACCCCTCCGACGAGGAGGCTTCTCTCCGCGACGCCGACATCTCCGCCTGGGACGACGATGAGTTCGGCGGCACTCACGCCAAGCCGGAGGACGAGCTCGACCCGGGATCATGGCGGCCCATCTTCGAGCCGGCATCTGACACCGAGGACTCGTCGCCGCCGCCGCCGCACATATCCGGCGTCTCCAGGATGGCTCACGCGATTACCAATGGCGACACTCGATTGATGGAAGAGGCGGTAGATGAGATCCAGGTGATGGCTTCTGAGGGTGATCCACACGCTCGATCGGTGCAAGCCTTCTTGTTTGGGATGGGGATGATGAGGGAGAAGAACAAAGCGAAAGCGCTTCTCTACCATCATTTCGCTGCAGAGGGTGGCAATGCCCAGTCCAAGATGGCTCTCGCTTACACTTATGCTCGCCAAGATGTAAGACCTTTTGCGCCACTGTCTACTTATTACTGTGGTTTGGTTACTTCAATCGTTTCTTAACTTTCCGGTGGTTTTTTTTTTATTTTTAAAAATCAATCTGCAGATGTATTCGAAAGCAGTGGATCTTTACGCAGAATTAGCTGAAATAGCTGTGAATAGTTTCATGATATCTAAGGAATCGCCAGTGATTGAACCCATAAGGATCCACAATGGTGCTGAAGAGAATAAAGAAGCGCTGAGGAAGTCTCGGGGTGAAGAGGATGAAGACTTTCAAATACTGGAATATCAAGCGCAGAAAGGGAATGCTGCGGCAATGTACAAAATTGGATTGTTTTACTACTTTGGACTGAGAGGTTTGCGCCGTGATCATGGCAAGGCTTTGATGTGGTTTTTGAAGGCCGTTGACAAGGGAGAGCCCAGGTCGATGGAACTTCTTGGGGAGATATATGCAAGAGGGGCTGGGGTTGAGAGGAACTACACTAAGGCACTTGAATGGTTAAAGCTTGCTTCCAAACAAGGACTTTATTCCGCCTATAATGGGATGGGTTACTTGTATGTCAAAGGATATGGAGTGGAGAAGAAAAACTACACCAAAGTAAGTTTCACTTCATTGCATACTGTACTATTTTGTTTAGTGTTGCCTGTGATGTGAATGTAAAATGCAAGTATGTGATAAGTCCTCTTTTATTGATCCCTGTTAATGATTTAGTTGCCTACATTGTCTCTGTGTCCGTTATGTGCTAAAAGGTTTCAAGACTGGGTTTTTAAAGTATGCTCCATACCATAAAGATTGGACATTTGTTCCAAGTACCCTGTTTTGGAGACATTTGGTGTTATATCTGAGCCACTGTTAAATCCTATTAGTAAATTTCTTCGGTAGATCTGCATGCCTTTGTTTCATTAGCTTAGTATGTTACATTCTGAAACAGCAAACTTTTATTTTTCTAGCTGATGGATGGTGTCTTCTTTAGATGCTTTTTGAATGCCTTCTTTTTTCATTTCTATAAGTTCAATTTTCAAGGACTGAGGATGTTGGGATTTGGACATCTGAATCAGTCTGTTGGATGTCATACCTTCTGACTTGAAGTCATACTGAACGTTCCATCTATTTTTTGGATTATGCAGGCAAAAGAGTACTTTGAGAAAGCTGTTGATAATGATGATGCTAGTGGACACTATAATCTGGGAGTAATGTATCTCAGAGGAATTGGAGTGAAGAGGGATGTTAAATTCGCATATAATTATTTCATAGTTGCTGCTAATGCAGGCCAACCTAAGGCATTTTACCAGTTGGCAAAAATGTACCATACTGGAGTTTCGCTCAAGAAGAATTATGCCATGGTAAAGTGAATCTAATTGTCCCATATGATTTGATATTTTTTGTTCTTGCTTGACACTTATTTTGATATGGTTCCTCAGTAAAAATATGATTTATGTAGGATTTATTTTTCCTGTTGCTGCTGCTTATCTTCTTTTACCTTTTGAGGATAAGAACTTGAAATTACTATGGATGTGGTTAGCACATTCTGCTTGCTGAAATGAAATAATTTTGGAACCTCCCAACCTTTCAAGTTTGTACTTGCTTTTTTCTTTTTTTTGTTGCAGATAATGTTTAGATCAAAATTTTGCTGAACCCATGAATGCTTGGAACTAGATTTCAAGGTGTTGAGATTTACTTCCAGTAGTAGAGGGGTATTGTTTTTTATGTTGGCAGTAGATGGACGTACCTATGTAGACTACACCAAGGCATTCAAGAAATTGGTTCATGCTTGGATCACCGATCACCCCATTTTTTCTAACTAAAAACTTGGGAAATAACAGTCAGGTGCAATTTAACTGTTTTCATTTGTGCTGTCACTTTCACTTACCAATAACGTTAAATAGCATCACACTTATGGTTGGGACAGTATTTGATCTTCAACCTAACAATTTGGAGGCTACTTTGCAAAACCTAGAGTTATGGTGATAGAGATTGTTGTTCGGTCATCGACTCATCTAACCATGCTCTTAAGTCAGTAAACTTATGATTGTACATTCTTGCATATATATATGTTTATGCATGTATTTCTGCAAGCGTGTGGTGTTGTTGAAAACTTTTACTCGTATCTTGCTTGGTGTGATTGGTTCAAAGATGCTAATGGATCTAATATATCTTTCTAACATACTTTTCTTTTGTTACCTTCAATTTCTCTTTCACTGGCATTCCCTCTTATCACAGTTTACAAGGTACTGAAGTTTGTGCTTCTTGTTTCAGGCTACTACATTATACAAATTAGTTGCAGAGCGTGGACCTTGGAGTTCCCTCTCTAGATGGGCCTTGGAATCATACCTGAAAGGTGACATTGGTAAGGCATTTTTCTTGTATTCGAGGATGGCTGAGCTAGGCTATGAGGTGGCTCAAAGTAATGCTGCATGGATCCTCGACAAGTACGGTGAACGTAGCATGTGCATTGGAGAATCTGGGTTTTGTACAGACACAGAAAGACATCAACGTGCCCATTCTCTATGGTGGCAAGCTTCTGAGCAGGGCAATGAACATGCAGCTTTACTTATAGGGGATGCATATTACTATGGCAGGGTAAGTTAAGTCATCATGAAGCAGATTTTACATTCTTTTTTAAATGAAGTTCCCATCTGACCCAACATGTAATGCTTATTAGGGAACTGAGAGGGATTTTGAGCGGGCTGCAGAAGCCTACATGCATGCAAGATCCCAGTTCAATGCACAAGCAATGTTCAACCTTGGTTACATGCATGAACATGGCCTTGGCCTTCCGAATGACCTTCACCTTGCCAAACGATACTATGATCAAGCCCTTGAGATAGACCCTGCAGCAAAGCTGCCTGTCACTTTGGCGCTCACAAGCCTTTGGGTTAGAAAGAACTATGCTGATAGTTTTATGGTGAGCCTCTTTCGAACAGTAGGGGTAGAAGAACAGCATCACATGATTCATTACCCATATAAGCTGTCTTATCTTCCGTTTGGCTCATTGTTTCTCTGGTGCTCTTTGATTAGGTCCGGTTCATTGATTCTCTCCCTGAAGTTTACCCGAAAGTGGAAGCATGGGTGGAGAATGTGGTACTGGAGGAAGGAAATGCAACCATACTCACTCTCTTTGTATGTCTTCTTACAGTCCTGTATCTTCGTGAGCGACAAAGAAGGCATGCTGTAGCGGAGGGTGGTGAGCCCCCACTGCCTCAGCCCCCTAATGAGCATGGAGTGCTTGCGGCAAGATAACCTCATGGCCAACTGGCTTAGCACCTGGGGCTGGGATATGAGCTTTTTGGCCCCCAGTGCCCAAAATTTGAGAGAGATGTAGTGAAAGCACGTACAGCATGGGACTGGGATCACATTTTCAGTTTGGATAGGAAGAGCTTCCCGATAATGTATAATAGAGAAAAATTAACATAGCCAAGTGAATAGAAAATCAAATTTCTCTTCTGCGGATATTGATTCAGTATTGTTTGATTGAATGGTTACAGGCATGAAGCGTTCCAAACTTTTGAGGTTTAGAAAAAATATCACAATTTGTTCAAATATTTTCTTAGGGTTTGTTGAGCAAATAAAAGGGTAAAAAGAATCCATCACATCGATCTCTTCCTTTAGTCTCTTCACGTTCGTTTCAATTTACAAAATCACTCACTTTTTCCTCACAATTTTTTTCCTTCAATCTGAACAAATACTGATTGTACCCCAAGGCTTCTGCTTTTTAAACTGAAATTGTACAGTTGCGTAGCTTGATTATAAGGTATGATAACATGACATTGATAGCTACGGTTCAATTTGCTTGATCATTGAACAAAGATTGAATGAAGCCCAAACAGTATTAGGTCAGATCACTTTCGAGCTTGCTAGATCATCTACTACAAAAAACAATGTTACTTGTACTCTTATTCAAACTTGGTAAACCGCACCACCTGAAGATACAATGTTATAATCATCACCGGAAAAATGACGGAAATCAGAGAAAATTTGCCAGTGGGCAAAATCTGTAATTTCCGGGATTTTATGTTCAAACGTGCGGGACACGTTTTCTGATAACTTCCGAGTCCCGGGAAGTGATTTGAGGTTTATCTTCAAGATATTCCGTTTCAGGAAATTAAATTATGAATATCGGACATTTTTATCAAAATTTACCCCGGAAGGGTAAATTGGTCAGTTTGGAAGTAGAGATGCGTTTTTGGTAATTCTCTTGACCCAAGAATTTATTTGGAGCTCATTCTACGAGATTTTAACAATTAGGAACGTTTTGGAAATCTCGGATCATTTTGCCAAAATTGGGTTTCGGTGGGTAAAATTGTCATTTTAAAAAATTGGACAAAAATCACATGTTGGGTATTTATGTTGGGCTGGCCAAAATTCTTGACCCATTTGGGCTCAAATGTTGGGCTTATGCATGGTGTGGCTTATTATGGTAGATTAAACAATTGATAAAGTATTAAGTGGTTATTAGCCTAATAACCCTTGGGTATTGTCCTACTGAGTTGTCAAGTGATCAAGGGTGTGTAATCTGATCCTAAGGCTGAAATTGAAGATGGAGAGATAATCTTTAAGATTATCTACAAGAAATAAAATGAAAAAGAAATTAGAATTAGTAGATAAAGGTTAGTAAGTTAGTAGTAAACAAGTTAGTAAAGTTAGAAAGAAAGAAAACGTTTTGCCTTTCACCTTTGCTCCAGCCAAATTCTTCTTCTTCGTTCTCCATGGTTCATCAAGCTCTTCATCATCAAGCTCCTATGGTTCAAGATTAATCAAGGTAAGGTTAGTTCCTTGATTAATTAGCTAAGTATTAAGCTTTGATCATGAAAAATGACCCATTCTCTTCTTCCTCTAGCAAGGCCAAAATTTAAGGAGAGGTTATGCCCAAATTTCTCCATCAAATCCTCTCAAATCCTTGAGGTAAACAAGTATTCTTAATGATTCCTCCATGATTCCATGTTT
>JBBYHH010570184.1:0-10742 GCA_038382905.1 Daphne laureola
CTGGCATATAAGACAAAAGTAACAGTTTGGATGGAGAAGGGAAATTGAGGGTAAAAGATAAAAGTGGTATTAAAAGGTTATCTTAAAAGGAAACAATCAAATCTTGGGACAAACAACCCAAAAAAAGGAATATGGTTAAATCTTTGTGGGACGGAGGGAGTTTTATTCAGTGTGGGTTTTGCCATCTTTCTATAATTTTATTATCTTAGTTGCTAGGTTCAGTTCATACAGCAGACTATCTATACATCAATTCTACTCTATTTGTTCAACAAACTGAACTTTGTAAGCCATTATTCTTGTTTTTTGGTTTCTGATAACTTTTACAACATTCTGTATTACAGAAAACTGAAATAGAAGAAGATAATGATGCTGCTGTCACTGGTAGTGATGCTGTAGTTAATGGAAGTAGCATGACTCATGGAGCTGAAAATGTAACCTTGTCTAGTAATATACCAGTTTGTTCTGGCATCATATTACCTGGAACAGGAAAGGCTGACGTGGCTGCTTCATCTGATGTGCCAGATCTTAGCAATATCGGCAGTTTGATTCCTGGTCTGAATTCTTCTGCTAATAATGAAGGATTATCAGACATCCAGGCTGCTTCTTCATTAGTCTCTACTGATATTGAAGATGCCAGTCAAGAGCAAGTTATGAGCTTCAGTGGGAGGTCACCATTGAATGTGCTTCCATCAATGTCCAATGATAGGTCTGATGAGCTGAGTCCTAAAACAACTGTCGTGGATTCTGTTAACATTGTATCTTCAACAGCAACTTCTTCAGTTTCATCGCATCCCTTTATACTGCCTAAGATGTCAGCCCCTGTCATCAGTCTTTCCGATGAACAGAAGGATGATTTGCAGAAGTTAGTTTATATTCGTATAACCGAAGCGTATAAGCAAATAGCAGCAGCAGGAGGTTCACAAGCTCGCTGTTCATTGCTTGCTTATCTAGGTATTGAGGTAAGCTTATTAGTCTTTGAAGGTGGATAGATTTTCAATTGGATTGGAGTTAAAAATGAGATGTTCTGTTTCTATCTTGTGTTTCTCTATCACTGTACTATGTTCTCAGATGTATTGTGCAAACATTTTTCTTGTCCTGTTTTTAATTACTCACTTTCTTGCTTCTGGAGTTCTGGTTTCTTGATGATGTTTAAATCTTTGGTCATCTTATTTTGTTTCTGCATTTCTTTTATCAGTTGCCGCTAGAGATAGATCCTTGGAAATCGCTACGTGAACACATCTTATCGGATTATATTAACCATGAGGTGATTTCTGTACCTTTGTTCATGCTGAAAAGTGTTTCTATTTGTATATAAGTTTTTGGAAACATTTGCGGTATAAAGAGTTATTTAGTTATGTTTCGCATTCAATTCTTAGGTTGGTGTCTGATCTTTGGCATGATTTTCATGCTAAGCAGTATACTAATATTTGCTTTAAGTAATATGGACACACAGATCAGCAGTTGCAGCCTGCTTAGTCACCCGAAGTTTAGTTACTATGCTGGTATATTTGTAACGGGATGAACAAAAGATCAGTCTTATAGTCTCCTTGCAATTCTAGTAACATTTGCTATCAAACAGGCCTGTTGAGCCTGCTCAGTTGAAACTAAATTTCTACAGAAGCTTAAACCATGATTTTGCTAGATTTTAGAACCAATTTGGTTTCATAGAAACACCTTTAAGAAGGTAAGGAGCTTCATATAAATGGGATCCACACTTTACTTTTTCAATTCTAACAAAATTGCTGATGACTTTTTAACTGCACTAATGATAATACTATATGATTGCAGATTTGGAATTTCTTTTGAATTGTCGGTCAACTTTCACCTTGGCTCATGTGGAGCCTTCTAAGTTCTAAACTACTCTCTTTAAAGCCCTGCTAAATTGTCACATAGCTCTGTACTGAATAATGATTATAGAAACAGGCCAACAGCCTGTAGTGCTCTTTAGTTGAAAGCTCAAGCTGGTAGTGCTTAAGAAAATGGAAGCTCTGTAGTTTATCCTATGGGTTCATATCTTATTAATTCTTCTACTTTACGATTTTATTTCCACTATATCAGCCTTGTGCTTTAAGTCATATGCTAGCTGACATATTTGATGTCTTTAGGGACACGAGTTGACACTGCGTGTGCTCTACAGATTGCATGGTGAGGCAGAAGAGGAGCATGATTTTTTGTCGTGTACAACAGCAGCCACTGTTTACGAGACATTTCTTCATATTGTAGTATGTATTTGTGGCAATGTTGACATAACTTTTGTATTTACCTGACAGTGCATCTCAACAGATTTCTTTGTACTGCAGGCAGAAACACTTAGAGATTCTTTCCCACCTTCTGATAAATCTCTAAGTAAATTACTTGGTGAAGTTCCCTACCTGCCTAAATCAGTTTTGAACTTGTTAGAGGGCTTATGTTGTCCTGAAGATTTGGACAAAACTGAAAGGGCACAGCAAGCTGGTGACAGAGTTACTCAAGGTCTGAGCTGTGTGTGGAGCCTGATCCTTCTGAGACCTCCATTTCGGAATGACTGCTTGAAAGTTGCTTTGCAGGTTTCATATGATCAAGTTTCCTCCATCTTTCTTGTGTGCTACTTATATGAGCCTTTTGTTTTTCTTTTTCTGAACACGCCTTGGTGCCTTGACTAATATACTGTTATTATTTTATTTTATTTTTGCTAAAACAAGGGTTTTGGGTAAATTTAAGTTTAAACACGATTTTTCTCTCAAAATCATCGCATAGCATCTGAAATTTCATACTTCCCCGTTCCTTTTATTTTTGCTACATTTGGTTTTCCTGGTTTTAATCTATGATTTTATTTCTCTAACATTTTCAAATATAAATTAATAACTTTTTTCAAAAGATGGTGATTTAGTGTGCCTAGTTTTTAAATATATATTTTTGAACTGTTTTTTACCTTAAATTAATGTAGATAAATTGAAGTCAAATGAACATCCCAAGTCAATATGTTGCAAAAATAAAGGGATGGAGGGAGTGTGTTTTAAACGTTTCTCATTCATTTGATATCATGTAAATCATTTTCATTTGTTTCTTTGACTAATTTTGACAGAGTGCAGTTCATCAGTTAGAGGAAGTGCGCATGAAGGCAATACGCCTGGTATGTTCATGCATTTCTACTGATGATCAAATGAGAAATGTTGCTTACATGTCAATGCTACCATGTTTAATGTTTTTAATTTGTAGGTCGCAAACAAGCTTTATCCTTTGGCCTTCATCTCACACCAAATAGAAGAATTTGCAAAGGAAATGTTGGTATCTGTAATAAATATTGGTGGAACTGAAACAATGGAGGTTGATGGATCAACAAGTGAACTAAAGAAGGTATTGTTCTTGTACTTCTGAGTTACACACACACCCAAATCCATGATTCTGAAAGATTGCTTGAGATTAGACTATATAGCTCGTAGTTACCTTAGCCACCTGCTTCATGTCTTGAATTTATAATGCTCCTACTCGAAAAAGTTTAACTCCATTTGCTGGATGCAAGTCTATCAGCTCCGTATGGATCAGATTCTGCTTTCAACATAACCTGCCTAGAAACTCCATATTCCACATTGCTTGTGACATTTTAGTAGTAGTACTCAAATAAGCTGGTTTTTTTAGTTCCTAAGTTCATTTATCTCCTAAATCTTCTGTGTGTTTTGTTCTCCATTTAACAAGGAGTGTTTTTTTCTCTTTCCAAGTTTTTTTTTTACCTTTTTTCCCTGCCAGCATCCTACGCTGCTGAAAGCCAATATTCTGTTTGCCTCAAAAACAGTTGCTGAAGCTTTTCTACACAAACAATGGTTTGGCATGAATTTATAGTGTTAAACCAATTCTAGACGTTCTGTTGACACTATAAACTTCAACCCTCTGAACCCAACATAGTTGGGATTAAAGTGTTATGTTGTTTTGAGAAAATGTTCCTCAGCTGTGTTTTGGGCTCTTGAAGTGAGACTTTCAAGTATTATAGTTTCTTGGGGCAAAAGGAACAAATCAGATAACAACACCTTAATATGAACCCCTGTCGAATCCCTAGTTACGTTGTACTGATTTCATTGAAGAGGAAAGAACATTATGTTGACTCAAGATTTTGACTTCTCCGAGTCTGGTAGTCCAAATTTTCACAATTTTTGTACACTGCATTAAATCTGTGATGCTACTTTGCATTGAAGATTTTGAGTTCGATGCTCCGAGTTACATTTTTTTTTTTAATACAGGATCTTGATTTTTTTCTGAGGAAAAGTTAACAATTTATTCTACCTTTAAAAAGAACTTGATGGTTAACTTAAATGTCTGTCTTTATGTTACTTGACAGGTCCCTGATCCAAATGCATTTAGTGAGAGTCAAAACATGTCTTCTATCTCTGAGGCTCAGCGGTTCATGTCTCTGTATTTTGCTCTGTGCACGAAGGTTTTACTGTATCTTATCCTTCTGTTAATATATGATTCTTTTGCTCCCCACTGAAATTGACAGTCTAATGTTTCGCTGATTGTCAGAAGCACTCCCTTTTCCGTGAAGTATTTGTGATTTATAAAAGTGCACCGAAGGAGGTCAAGCAGGTTGGTTTCAACTATGGGTTATTTAAATCCTTGTCACCATCTTGTCTGGCGTGTTTTATAATTTTGTGATGTTCATGATTCAGGCAGTCAACCGTCATATCCCAATTCTAGTTCGTACAATGGGCTCATCCTCTGAGCTACTTGAAATTATTGCAGATCCTCCCAGTGGAAGTGAGGACCTTCTGAAGCAGGTTATGAGAGTTGAAATGCTGATACGGTCTACTTTTCCAGCGTAGTTTAGGAAACAACATAACATATGTTTTTCTTTTCACTAACATTTCTCTGCATCAGGTTTTGCACACCCTGACGGATGGGATTGTTCCTTCAAAAGAGTTACTATTTACCATTAGAAAGTTATTTGATACGAAATTGAAGGTATGGGCTGATTGCATATTTAAGAAATGAAGGTCAATGTGGATATTGTCTAAAGCTACGTTTGTCCTCATTTGATGACAGGATGTGGAAATCCTAGTTCCAGTTTTACCAATCCTATCAAGAGATGAGGTTTCTCTCTTATTCAGTTTGAATTGCATCAGATCTCATTTCTTAACTGCTTCTTACTGCTTTGCAATTTTTATTCGTGCTTGACCAAACTGCATTACCCTATTTCTGCTGGGGGGAGGGGATTTTTTCTTGTTTGTTCTGTTCTCGTTTACTTATTACAGGATGCAAAAAGTTGCTCTAAAAAGATGGTCCAAATGCTATAGTCTCATGGAGTTGTGAGTATGGCACTGGATCATGTGAGCTAGAATTCACTGCTTCCCCTCATTTTCAGATTCATTTGGTGATTTATGAGGGTATCTTCTTCATACCCTCAAAAATCACCAAATGAATAATCATGTAAGAGTTTGAATGATAATTCTTCAGTTGAAAAGGTTTGGTGCTGGCGTTTGACATTGTGGCAGAAGACAAACACTAGGAATGTTTAATGCAGATTACTGATGCTGGTCTTATAGTTGTGACTGCTTGTCTCTTGAACTGTTCTTAATACATGTTTGATGGCTCTCTGTTTTATATAATTCGTTTTCTGTTTTGATTAGGTCTTGCAACTCTTTCCCCATCTTGTGAACCTTCCTCTGGATAAATTTCAAGCTATACTCATACGTTTGATACATGTAAGTTTTGCTTGCACTGTCCGTATATCGATGTTCTATCTTTCACCGTTCCACAAGGTTTTCGGTCATCAAGTGTTATCAGAAGACTATTATGCCTCGCTTTAATGAGGAAGTAGTGGGAAATCTATTAGAGTTCATTTTTCACTTTCTCCTATCTGTCCATGTTACTTAGACCACATGTTTTAGTCTATCTGTAGCTGTTGTAGTCCCTTAAAACCATTGAGAGCACAGTTGATTTATTCTTCTGTATCATATTAATGACTTTGTATACAGGGATCAACAAATGCTGGCCCAGTGCTGTCTCCAGCCGAAGTTTTAGCTGGTATTCATGGCATCGATCCTGAGAGAGACGGAATCCCATTGAAGAAGGCAGGGTTTCAAATCTCAGTTCTTTTTCACATTATATTAAGTGCACCACAACTAACGTTGTTTCTTGGGCAGGTCACGGATGCGTGCAATGCTTGTTTTGAACAGCATCAGATTTTTACACAGCAAGTTCTTGCTAAAGTCTTGAATCAATTGGTATATCCTATAAGCTTGGGGTCATTGTTTTTTTGGACATAGAATAGGCCCTAAACACGATTTCTGTGTGAGATTGGATCTTTTGGTGTTGCTTGCATCCTTAAAATGTTCGCAATAGAAGTGGTGGGAAATGAACATTCAAATTCACCACAATTATTCCACCGGCTATTGTGTTAAAAGAAAAGCGCAATTCCAGCTTGGTCAAGGGATTAATATAGAAAAAAAATTCTTTGTTTAGCAAGCCTAGGGGAAGAATGTAATTTTGCAATGTATATCTCCATGAGTATGTGCAAAGTCGATCTGAGTTCCCACAAGAGCCATAAGTTCCGGTGATAACTTTTTCCCAATAATCTGTTTGCGGAAAACATATGGGATATCATTATAGTACTTTCCCTTGTTGACTGGTAGTTAAAAGATTATAAATTATAACTTCTGCCCATTAATGCGTCTGCAGAAAACAAAATCATATTTTCATCTACTAACAAGTAATTCCCCTTCTGTAGGTTGAGCAAACTCCTCTTCCATTACTGTTCATGCGTACTGTGTTACAAGCAATTGGCACATTTCCAGCATTGGTGAGCAAACAGGACGATTTTACATTTTCTATTATCTTGCTTCAGTGTGAAATGCATAGTCATATTCATATCATAGGTATTTTTAGTCTGCTTTGCAAATAGGTGCTGAATTGATTGGTGTTTTACCAGCTTTATTAAACTTGTGTAATTCATTGGTGAAATATACGGTACTATAATTTTGATGGTGGCTTGAAGTATTGACTTCATGCATTTTTCTAAAGAGTATCTGTACCGATTTCTACCACGTATCTAGGGGAATAATGCCATTCCATACGTTGGTGCTTCTGCATAAATTTTGTTGGTTAATAGTATTTTACTGTGAAAGGAGTCAAGGACTATCAAAACAAAACAAAACAAAACAAAACAAAAAAAAACGGTTTTTATATGAGTTTACTGGTTAGGATTTATGACATTAATTGGTCCTACAGAATCAGTAGAATACTACAGCATAGTTGTTTTTTGGAAAATCTTCTCGGTCATGATAGCTTGTGCTTGTGTTGGTTCCCCTGTGGTGCCTCTTAGGCTCTTAGCTCAGTTTGCCTCTTTTATTTAAGCTTGTTAAAGAAATAAAGAGAATATTCCATCTTCGTACTCTGCATAAGATATGATTATAACAATGAAATTTGATGGTTAATTAAAACAACTATATGTATATTTTGATGGAAAAAGAAAGAAAAAAAGCTATGATGGATTGGAAAACAAAGAAAGTGCCATATGGATCTACTTATCTCTCTTTTTTCACGTTTCAGGTTGACTACATAATGGAGATCCTTTCTCGCCTCGTAAGCAAGCAGGTAACATTGTTAGCCGTTTTTTTTTTGTCTCCTTGCTTTTTGTTTTTATGGGGAAATCCTCTTCATTTTTGTTTGGCTTGGGTAGTGCAGATATGGAAATATCCGAAGTTGTGGGTAGGATTTCTGAAATGTGCACAATTGACAAAGCCTCAGTCATTTGGCGTTTTGCTTCAGGTGCTCTTTGACTTTTAATTCTCTTTGCTGCTATATACTATCAACTTATCCTTTGCTATTCTTTCTTATGGAATTACAGTCAACTGTAAGCTGCTTCCTTAAACAACTTTTATTTCTCATTTTATCCGGAGTGAAATTTCCTGCCAAAAACTTATTATTCAAGCTTGGAGCTTCTACTAGCGTTCTTAGGTTCATGATGTATAAAATCCATCTATTAGTCTCTTTTCGGTAGGAAGTAGGGAGCATGTTCTGAAGATATCTGTTTCAAAAGGAAAACTGATGAAGGTTCACTGATATGTATAGTTGCAGTGTGGGTGCTTTCTTGGCCCTTCCGATAGGTTGGTTTGTTGGTTCAGCATCATGAAGGGTTGAGAAAAAGGAGAGCATGAACTATAAAAGAAGTTAAGTATAGAGGGAGGAAAAGAAACAGAAGATAAGAAATGGGATACTGTAGAAATGGTAAGACTAAGCTTTGGGGGTCAGATTGAGAGACACAAAAGGACGGTTCTCTAGATTCTGCTCATGGAAGCTTAGAGAAGTTGATGAGTTGGATTTTCATATTACACATAATTCTGGATGTCTGAGCTACAAATGTTGGAGAAGCTCTTTGCTGAACTACATTTTTTATGAGGCCTAGTATCAAAGAACTTGGGAGGGAGATGAAAAGTTTCCCTTCAACACCCATCTTATAAGGAGCTTACGCCTTAGAGAATTATTGATGATCTCTCCTGGAACTTTGCGCAGTGGTTGCGATATTGTTGTTTGGTAGCGGTAACTCTCACTGTTCACAAAGTTGCTAGGTGCAGGGTCATCGTGAGGTATTCTATTCAAGGTGTAGGTACTTAATGTGTGTCTAGGGCCCTAGATTGACATGTGAGCTAAAATGCTTATTTGCATAATTCTTTTCTGTTAGATTAAAAAATAAAATAAAATAGACAAGAGAAGTTAGAAACATGTAACATCTTCAGCATTTTCTCAGTGTACATATTTGCCTTCTTTTAACCAAATGCTAGCACCAACATTTGTGAACAGGTATGAGGCTACAGAAGTCCTGCCTTTTGTTTGCCTAGTTCCATATGTTATTAACAAGTTGCATCTATGAAGCTGTATTCTTAGTTTGGATGTGTATAATTCTCTACCCATTTGCATCTTTCAGTTACCTCCACCTCAGCTGGAGAATGCATTGAACCGAATCCAAGCTCTGAAACCTCCATTGGTTGCTCATGCGAGCCAAGCTAACATCCAGTCAACACTTCGAAGGTATGAGAAATGTCTCGTAAAGCAATAGTATCTGAATCTGACAGACTTATTCAGATGCGTGTTCCTCTAATCTGCATTCACCTTGAATATATTGCTTCCAGATCCGTCTTGGTAGTTTTGGGATTAGCACCAGATTCTCAAGCCAGTAGTCAAGCGCAAACTAGCGAGGCACAGACTGTAGATACTGGCAATTCAGAGAAGGATACGTCGGTTGACAAAACCAAGGAATCATCTGGCACCAGCTGAAGCGGGAGGCTCGAAGCTCTTACACATGAATTAGCTCTCCCACTGTTCTCATAATTCTCAGATCTCGCGTGATACTTTCACTGCTCTTAGAGTGTATATACGTTGTCTGTCAGCATGCGTGTAAGAATGTTGGCGCGGTGGTGAGACTGTTGCTGAAAGTTCCAAGGCGCGATGTTAGAGATGTGGCTTCAAGTTGTAAATATGTTCATGAAGCAGCTTTGTTGGCCATCTTCAATTCATTTTTCCATTTGGTGTTCAATTTAGTGCCTGGAGTGTAATGTTACAGGGTTGCAGCCTGAAAGGGCCGAGGCGTTCGGAAATCAGTAGGTTATGATTTGGTTAGGAATTGGACTTCGCTTCCGTCCATTTTGGAAAATTCACACATCGCCTTATGGGATGATGTAACACAAGCACACAACTGTTATTGTATTTTTGAACAATGAAGACTTTTTATTAATGAAAATTTATTATAAAATAAGTTGTATAAAATAAGTCGAGTATGATGAAAAAAAATAGCATCAAATCTATATATATGTTTCGTCAATATTTTGATATATAAAATTAAGTAATTTATAAATATAAGATAAATCAATCTGTCTAGTTTTTAATTTTTTTTTCTTGAAAATTTTCAAAAAATTATATCTAGTAAAAAAATTGAGTTAAACAAAAGTTTAAAAATCAAACGTAATTATTAAATAGGGACAGAAAGAGTATCTAAGATAGATGTATCTAAGCCCGTCCTCTGAAGGAGAAACTATCATACGAGTTGTATTAATATGGTAAGTCAAAACCACTACGGCTACCCTCACCCTTTATCTGGTCTAAAAAAGTTAGTAAATTTATGACGACAGTTATGATCACTATGACGGTAAAAAGATCTGGTATCCTATTTCCGGTATTTCTGACTGTCGAAAAGCTGAATGATATTGACATACCATAATGGATAAAGGGGAGCATTAGCTTTAGCAATAATAGTACCCACAATAACACACCTAAACGTGCATCAACAGAAAAGTGCAACAAGTAACGACAAAACAAAACTGAAAAAAACAAAAATCAGAACAAACTTATACAGAAATAATAGAGGGTGCACAAAATATTAGCTAACATACTATCAACTAAATCAAAATTGACTCTCCCACAAAGTAACGGACATGCTGTCATGGCAGGTTCGCGGGCTGGGAGTCCCCCGACCCTGAAAAATGTCTTTCCTCCGCAGTAATCCTCTTCCCCGCCAAAAGAGATGAATTGGCCGTAAAAAAACCATGAGTCACACCAACCACCATGTCATTCCCAATTTGCAACGCTGATCGTGAAGAAAGAGGACCGAAACTGCCCTAGGATGTCGGATTTCGCCAATCAATGGGGAGCGGGAGACCCAATCGGTTGCCGGAAAAAGAAGCAGATGTAGACCGAATTGGATCGGGAGGAGAAACCGGTGGGCCTCCCTTGGGCACGAGCAAACCACCGAAAAAGCTGGAGCGATCTCTTCGCAAAAG
>JBBYHH010570295.1:0-10741 GCA_038382905.1 Daphne laureola
ATATATATATATATATACTGGTACACTCTTTCCGGTATAAGCGATATACCCCCGATATACCGATACTGTATCATATCGTTACCAAAATGGTACGATGACCGATACGATATTTAATAGCATGATTTTGAGCGCTCATTCTGACTTTTGGTGGAAGAGTTAAATTAGTCCTCTAAACTTTGCTTGCTTTAAGTCCTATATATTGTGGGGTGGGTTCTTTTCCTCATGGTCACTTCAATTAGTGAATCAAGTAGAGTAAAATCTATTTACTTAATGAAAATTTGTTAATATTTCTAATATAAATAAATGGAGTTGCTTTGCAAAAAAAAAAAAAAATGTTTCTAAATAAAAGTTTAAGTCATAAATCTTTTCGCGACTAAACATCTCAATTCTAAAATTTACGTTGTTTTAGAAATAAATTCCTAAAACTTTTATCGATTTAACGATCAAGTCCTAAATCTTCTATCGAAATAACATATAGTCCTAAAAAAAATAGGATTTATTATCAAATAGTCTCATGTATTATGTTAACTCGCACATGCATTTTAGTCCTTGAACAACTAAACTATAAAATGTGCCAACTCAGTCCCTAAATTATGTAAGTTTAAGCACTTTAATCCTTTAACTCGGTAACTTACTCAATGAGACTCTAACATTGTTAATTTTTTAACAAATGAGTGACATATTTGTAAGAATGTTTTTTAATATGTAGGCGCATGCAAATGAGACACTTTTACCCTCGGCACTGTATGCCTTGGCTTGCGGTCCGAAAATACGGGCTCAATCTTTCCCTGGTCTTTATGTGAATGGGTATAAGTTTCACACGAAACAACATGGTCATGCCAAGAGGACAGCTAACTGGGGCATATGTGTCCTCGGGGACACAAATGCAGAAGACTACATGAATTTCTACGATTGGATTAATGAAATTATTGTCCTTCAGTACAAGAACAATCATAGTCTTACTGTTTCAAGGGTACCTGGTTTTGTACAAATAAAGGCATTCGTACTGATAAACTTTCAGGGATCACCGATGTTGACTACACATCGAGGCTGAATCCAGCATATTCATTCATTCTTGCTATCCAAGATGAACAAGTGCTTTATCTCGAGTATCCTTCAAAGAAATCAAATCTTCGAAACTGGTGGACTGTTTTCAAAACGCGACCTCGCCATTTTAAGGAGGACGGTGGTGATGCAACCGTGGTCGATGCAGAGCCATATTTAAATACAGCTAATCCGTTGCAAGAGGCTATGACAATTGGTCAAACTATAGTCACAACCCCTGATGTGACTTTGTCCTTACTCGATCATCATGCAGATCCTGAGCAGGTAGATCCGATGGAAATCATTCTGCAACATGATGAGGATGAAGATGGCGATGATCCAGTGGATATGTAGTTAATTAATGTTTCATTTAGTTTGACAATAATTTGAAACTTGGATGTCTATTTGAACAAGTTAGAAATTTCTTTGTTAAGTTAGAAAATTTTAAAAATATTAATACTACGATGTCCAATCTTAGAAAAATTATGGGTTAGACTGCCAATTTTCCATTTTTAAAAATATCAAAATGCGGAACGGAACGCATTTTGACCGAGTTACAGTTGACCCGTGAGGCCCACTGAATCCAAAAAGGGAGGGAAACTGAAAAGGGTTGATTTGGGAGGTTTGAGGTCGCTGCGGCCTCCACGCGCAGTGACCAGGCCCACGGCTTCGCTGCGGCCCTTCATGCAGCGAGGTCGCAACGAAGGCTTTTAAAAAGCTGCTCTGGTTCCTTTCTTCTTCTTCCTTTTCTTCTTCTTCGATTCTTTTTGCTTCATCAGACGGTTCTTCTTCTCAGTGAGCAGCCCGACGCAGCCGTCCCTCCACCTCCGTCATCACCGGTCTATTCGCCCACACCATCACCGATAAGTAATCTCTCCTCCTCCTCCTTCACAAAAGTTTTTTTTTTGTTTTCTATCCCTAACCTCCACATATGTACATGCACAGCTCCAATCATACCGCTTCCGCTGCCAACCGCCACCGCCACCGCCGCCACGCTTCAGACCCTATAACCCAACAACGAGTATTGTTTTTTTTATGTATTTTTTATGTATTTTATGTAATTTTTTAATTTCTATTTTTATTTAATTTTGTGTGCATTTTCTGTTTTTTTTTTATTTCTGTTAGTTTAGTTTTAATTGATGAAAGTTATAAATTTGATGTTTTATTTATTTTATGAATTTGATGTTAATTGGTGAAATTATATATTTTATGTGTTTTATGTATTGTATGTATTTTATGTTAATTGAAAAATGTCATGTTTAGCTTTAAGTTAAGTTGGTAATTTTTTGGTGAAATTGAAAGTTTTGAAAACGTTTTGGGTTAAATTCAAAGTTTTGAAAAGTTTAGGGTGAAATGGTATTTTTTGAAAGGTTTGTGGTCAAATTAGACGATTTGAAAAGGGTTGTGGTGAAATTATACATTTTGAAAGGTTTTAGGTGTAAATGCATTTTTTTAAAAAGTTTGGGCATTAAATGCAAGTTTTTAACAAGTTTGTGGTGTAAATGCATGTTTGAAAGAATTTGTGGCCTGAATGCAAGTTTTAAAAAAGTCTGGAGTTAAATTGTATTTTTTGAAAGGTTTGTGGTCAAATTAGACGTTTCAGAAAAGTTTGTGATCAAATTGTATATTTTAAAAGGTTTTAGGTGTAAATGTATTTTTTTGAAAAGTTTGTGGAGTAAATGCAAGATTTTAACAAGTTTGTGATGTAAATACATGTTTTGAAAGAATTTGTGGTCTAAATGAAAGTTTTAAAAAAGTTTAGGGTGAAATTGTATTTTTTGAAATGTTTGTGGTAAAATTAGACGTTTTGAAAAGGTTTGTGGTCAAATTAAAAGTTTTGAAAAATTTATGGTCAAATTGTACATTTTGTTAGGTTTTAAAAACATTAATGTAAGTTTTCTTAGTATTTATGGTTTAATTGTTAATTTGTCTTGAAATACTTTATATTTTATTAGTTATTTTTTTATGTTCTTGAGTTATGGCGGGCACACCTGAAGAATGATCAGGTCATGGTCGGTATAACTCGTGTTCACATGGGAGACCATTCTCCCGTAGTTCCTGGACTCGTTTATTGAGGACGTCGACATCTCGACAGCCTCAAGAGCACTCTTCCGCACCGTCTGATGGGTCAGTGCATAGGGAGGGGCATCCTGATATTCAGGATGACGCTCCACGGGGCCCCCGGCATCGACGTGCACCATTGCCACCCCCTCCTCCACTTGTGCCTCCTGAGCGTGGACCAGAAGGTCGATGGATGCTTCGCATAGGACAGTAAGTCTCAAAATTGAAAAGTTTTACTTATATATAAATTTTCTTTTTTACAACGTATTTATTAACTTGCACTTTATTTGTATTTTTGCATCTTGGAGGACTAGTAGATCAAGGACCAATTTTCTTTCATCTGTAAGAACCGGTTCAACGGATTCCTGCACTCCTATTTTTCACAGTCAGCGGATGAGCTGGCTAGTTGGGCTGCGGCATTCGCAATACGTAAATATATTTTTTAAAAATTTATAATTTCGTTCTTATTTTCAATTCACATGTTGGTAAATATTTTCTTTCTCAGGAAGAACATTCATGGAATGAGCCCAGCTTCTTGAACAAGTTGCACTCCAAGTTCGCATCTTACTACTGTAACACGTTCTTTACAATTCGGAGGAGGTGTAGAAAGGCACAACAGTTGGATTCAGAGAATCCGAACTACTTGGATTGGATTCCCAGGAACCCACATAATATCAACCTGGAAAGGTGGAAGATGTTGTTGGCGTACCAAAATTCTACCGGGTTCAAGGAAGAATCCAAGAAGAATACAAAGAACACTCGCCAAGAGCGAGAAACGCCCGAAATTCAAGTCGTTTGACAACAAGTCCAAACATCGAGTTTATGAGGAATTGGTAATTTCTTTAAACATATCAAAGTTCAAATATTTAAGTTATTTATCATTTTCTTACATTTATTTATAACAAATCAATTTTATTGGATAGTGCAAGGAAGTTGGGAGCCATCTTATGATGTAGGAGTTCGGGGAGACTTAGCTCGGGAAAGAATCGGCCATCCTGGTATATTTTTTATCAAACTACATTGTATAGTTTTTTTTCTTTTAATATTATTTATATTAACTTCAATATTTATTACTTAGGATGAGTACAAGAGGCTTCTCATACAGAAGTATGGGGAGGAGAGGTCGTTCTCGGGCATAGATGACGATATCTATAGGACAGTTGTGGGTCACCCCACTCGGGGACGCTGGGTCGGTGTCCCACCCCAGATTGTCCATCCTGAGCATTTTGAGGAACCTCGGCGGTTTCAGGTAACTATAACAGTGTATTTATTTTATGGTCAAAATCTAACTTGTAATTTTGTTTTATTAAAAAAATAGTAATATTGTTTTTCTACATTGTCAGTGCGAGGTTCAGCTGGAGGATGAGTGTGTCAGGCACAACGCTGAGGTCAATGACCTCAGATCTCGGATTGAGGCACTCGAGCACGAGAGATGTCAGGACGCTGCTGCTCTCGAGGCTCAGATTGATGCTCGGATGGAGGCTCGGATGGAGGCGTGGCAGGGGAACATCACGCGAGACTTCAATGCGTCTGTCAGCAATATCTGGGCGTCCTTGCATGCGGGCGGGTACATGCAGCACAACGTCATGCCGACGCACCTGTCAGCTGGATCGTCATCCCAGCATTCTCCGGCCCAGCCTCTCTTCCAGCATGCTCTCTTCCGGCAGACGACGTCGCGGTACAAGCATTCCGATTCTCGGCCCTACATGGGATCGATACATCCATATGGGGATTATCGGCCCGAGCAACTGCCGCAACAGCCGACTGATGACCAGGGTGGTGGGCGTCCTACTTTCATGGACAGGTTGTTTGGGACTAATGATGATTTTTCTACTTACCTGAATTCCCAAAACAATCCGAACAATGATAACGATAATGTTTAGGGTTTTTTGTAAATATTAGTTGTGAACTATTCTAAATTGATAATTTTTATTATTAATATAATTATATTAAATTGACAATTTATATTTCTAAATTGATAAATTTTATTATTAATATTGAATTTCATAATATCATTATTTTATTTTATTTATTTATTTTATAAATATATATTGGGAGAATAAATTAGAAAAATATAAAATATAAAAACCACTACTGTGACCTGAAACACAGCACGGGCCACAACAGTGATATCAGACTGCGTGGCAGAGTCTGCCAGCTTTGCTGCGGCCGTTGCACCTTGCGGTGTCTCAAATCGTTGCGGCCTAAACCGCAGCTACTGCTGCGGCCCCATTGCGGTTTAGGCCGCAACGAACTCTTCCCCAAGTGTAATCTTAACTATAATATACACAGATTGTAATTAATTAATTGTTTTTTTTTTTATATTTGCAGGTGTAGTGTAATCATCTTTTTGTAGTGTTGATTCATCTTTGGCTCCCGAAACTCCAGTCGCCATCAACTCTGTCCGGTGCGGCCATCAACATGGGCGGTCATCGTCGTGGTGACTGTTCTCATCAACGAACCTGGTGGTGCAGCGTCCTCTGAAGCGGGAGCCAGTCATAGGTTTGTAGCATGCAGATCTATTTCTTGGGCTGGATTTATCGTCTATTCACCCAACAGCAGGGGATGTCGTCGGTCCAAGCTTTGGGCTTTACCGTGACGGCTCTGTCGACGAAATAGTTAACTTCCATGATTTTTTAATAGGATTTGTGTATTACTACTTTAAAGGGTTTAATTATTTTAGTGCAGTTATCTCTCCCTAATTTCCATGAAAGAAATTACTCACGCCCAAATAAATGTAAAGGTAAAAAAAACACAAAAAATATAAAAATGAGTAAATTAAATAGAACAAATTAAACTATTATTAAGAGTTTTTTTTTTTTTAACTTGAAGGATGACATGCACATACATGGAACAAAGTGATTTCAATCATAAAATATAAAATATATGGGTTTTACTTTTATAAACCATAATTTAAAAAATAAAGGCTAGTAAATGAAATTAATCCCTAATGTTTAAAACAAGAAAAGAAATTAATCCCTAAACAAATTAATGTAAAATAAGAAAAGGAAATAAATTAGAAAGAGAAATAGAAAACTGAAAATATATGTGAAAAAAAATAAATATAGAGTCGATAAAGACATTCTCTATCAATAAATAAAATGAAAAAAGGAAGAGAAAATGTGCTAAATTTGTAATATCAAATGTGATTGGTGGGGAAAAACATAAAAATTGCATTAAGAAATTTAACACCTAAGAAAAGAGGCTTTAATTGAAAAAGTGAAAATATTTCATAAATCTAAATTTGAAAACGGTTGAATTGATATGAAAAAAGCATAAACTATTTTCATAATGTGTTCATTCAAGTTTTTTTTTTTTATAAACTTAATTTTAAAAGCGCTATTAAAAGTTGTAGTGCATAAGAAAATAGATTCCAAATAGAAAAGTTAATTTTTTTTATAGAGATACTCCCTTCATTGTATCGTTTGACTTTGTTATTTTAATATTCAATGTTTGACTCATTTTTTAATAAAGATAAATTATGTAAAAAAATATATTTAGTAAATTTGTATATAAAATAATGGTTTCCAAATGAATTTTCTAGTTTTCAAATAAATCATAAATTAAATATAGTGAAAATGTCAAAATAAATTATACAATCTTTTAAGGACAGAGGGAGTATAGATTATTAAATTGAAAATGTTTGGGATGGATATGAAAAAAAAACAAGTATGATAAAGAGAGTTATCCACAATTTTTTTCTAAAAAAAAAAAAAATTTAAAGCTGAAGTTGGTGAAAAAATTAAAATGGAAGCGAGTGATTAAATTAAAGAAGAAGACAAAAACTCTTTAGAATACGGTCATGTGGACTCTGCTAGAGTGAAAGATTTAATATGAACAATGATCTCGATGAAGGTGATGATGAAATAGAAATGCAAGCAACGGAGTAAAAAGAAAGATCAAATAACCTTGAAACGATATCGTTTTAAAAGATAACTAAGCAAAAAAACAAGAATTGAGCAAAAAAAAAAGAACAAAATAGCTACTATCTCCCCTGCCATATCAACGGAGTAAAAAGGAAGATCAAATCACCTTAAAACAATACTTTTTTAACAAATAACTGTGCAAAAAAAAAAATGATAAAATAGCTATTATTTTCAGTGTCACATCAACTATCAACAATATGAGATAGTGTAATTCAATAACGAATGAAGTAGTAACAGTTCACTTTACCAGTGGAACACCGATTTAAGTGTACTTTATTCCAAATATAACGGAATAAATAAATTTGTCTTAAGTAAAAGTAAAAAGAAAAGAAGAGAAACAATAAGAAATATAATGACAACATAGGGGAAGAAAATACAAAAATTAGACAATGCAAAAATCCACTTGAAAAATATCTCTGTGAAGAAGTATAAACGGATATAAATTCATTATATAAAATCTACCAATATTAAAAATGAAAAAATGACTAAACCATCCTGAATAAAAATTTTTGGTGAATATTGATAAATTAAAAAAAAAAGTAAAGGGAAAGAAGAAAATTACACCAAAAAGGGAAAGAAGATAACGATATTTAGAAATTTAGAAACTGTTTTTAGAGAGAAAAAAAAAGACGAAAACAAAAAACCAATAATAATAAATATAAAAAAGATGAAAACGCCCGTTTAGAAATTGTAGGGGGGGAAAACGCAAAAAAAGAAAAAGAAACAAACGTTAAAAAATTGTAAAGAATATATTAACAAAAAAAAAAAAAAAACGCCAAAACGCTACTGTTCACCACATCCCATCAAACTATCACAAATATATAATACAAGGTGTTTCAGGCCGCGCTTCGCTGCGACAAAACATTATGTTAGCAAAGAGCTCAAAAAATGAATTGACAATATAGAAATATATTTTGAAAGAAATAATGTCTTGAATGGTGTTTTTGATAAATTTTTGTGAAAAAAAAAAAACTGATATTCCTTCTGTCTCATATAGATTATCAACATTATTATATTAAATAAAAACATATCAACCCACTACTACTCTTTCACTTTTCTTAATATTTATGCCCAAATAAAACTTAGAACCTTCCTGGGATAGAGGCAGTATATTTTAGGAAATAATACAAATTTTATGAGAAAAAAAATAGAGAATGTTAAGTATATTTTTTAATAATATGTGACCTAGATGATTTTAACTAAAGTTATGTTCTAATACTTCACTTTTCATCAATTTTCATTATGTATTTATGAAATCACTATTATTTTCTCTCACATATATCATATCGTCATTTAAAAAAGTGACAATAATTCCCACAATAAAAATATCAAAAGAGTGTAAAGCAGCGTATCCAAAAATTAGTCCATTGTTTTCTAAACACAACAAACATGTAAAAAGTAAATGAGCTATTTATTTTTCAGTGAATATATAATATTTTGAGTAAATAAATAAATAAAAGAATAGAAAATATGAAGGAAATTAAAGCAGAAAACAAACAAATAAAAAGAAGGGGGAAAAGGCCGAAAGTAGAAAAGAGGAATAAGTAAAAACGGTGTCGGAAATCTGGAAATTAAGAGGGGGGAAAAAGTGAAAAATCCAAAGTTTGGAATTTAAAAAGAAAAAAAAAACAATTTTTTTACCGGAAGTCTGGTAATTAAGAAATTAAAAAAAAGGCGAAGTTGGGTTTTTTGTATTTAAAAAAAACGAAATAAAAAGATTTAAAAACAAAAACAAAAAAGACAAAAGTGACACTATTCATCACGTCAAATCAAGTATGCCAAATGTTAGGTAAAAATTGGGAAAACTGAAGTTTGGAAATTAAAAAAAAATGAAAAAAATAAATAAATAAAAGAATAGAAAATATGAAAGAAATTAAAACAGAAAATAAATAAATAAAAAGAATAGAAAAAGCCCGGAAGTAGAAAAGTGGAATAAACAAAAACGATGTGCTGGAAATCTGGAAATTAAGAAAAAAAAAAATGAAAAATCCAAAGTTTGGAATTTAAAAAGAAAAAAAAAATTGCCGGAAGTCTGGTAATTAAGAAAGAAAACATAAGGCGAAGTTGGGTTTTTTGGGAAAAAAACGAAAAAGACAAAAATAATACTATTCATCACGTCAAATCAAGTATCATAAATGTTAGGTAACGAGGTGCCGATTCAAACCGTAATCCGTAAGAGGATTATAATCTTAATTTAATTGTAATTTATTTATATTAATGTATAGTAAAAAAAAATATGAGAAAATAAAAAAGGATAATAATTAATAATGATTGAGGATATTTTTTTATTCAATTTTATCACATGATAATTAAAAAGTAATATAAGATTCAAAAAAGAAAAAGAAAATACGTGATAGAAGAATGTATAAGCGTTAAAATATACGTAAAAAAATAAAAATAAAACAACACGTGTTTGTGGAAAAACAGGGAAAAAACAAAATGTTAAAATTTCTAAATAAGATTGGAAAGAGTTTGGATCAATGTGCAAGAAAAATAAAAGTAAGAGGTAAGAACAGAGTTTTGCTGAAGAGAATTAAACAAATAATTTTTTATCCCTATTTGTAAATAAATAATATTAGAAAATTTAAAGGTAAATTAAATTTTGAAATAAATATGATTTTTTTTTAAAAGATATTGTGAGAATTGATTTATCCTTTTAGTAGTAACAAATAAAAGTAGAGAACGAAAAACATGAAAATATAAAATATTCAAATGTTCAAATAAGAATATTGAAAACATTTGAGACCGATATGTAAAAATAATAAAAGAAAGAGGTAATAATTTATTTTTAATAAGATAGTTTGTTGTATGATGTTTGATTAATGTATGATATGTAATTTACAAAGGAAAAAATAATAAACAAAGAAAGAAAGAAAAGAAACATGAGTCAACACCTTGTAAAAAACTTCATTAAATATTATATGTGAGAAAATTATAATTTAATAGATCTAAAAAATAATTAAAATAAAAAAGAAGAAAAACAAAATTATAGTTGGGCACCAACTTGAGAGCAATGCAACCATCGATACCCAACAAAAACATACAATTACTGTAGCTGCTTGTTTTCAAATATTATTAAAAATGAAATATTGTAAAATTTTGGAACGTCACGAAATGAAAATATTACACAACTTTTGGTATAAATGAGTTATATTATAAAATATTAAAAAATAACATTTGTGAAAGAAAAAAAACTCAAAAAGATTGAGACATTTTTAAGTGGTCATATAAAGAGATTGAAAATATTTGATATTATGTAGGAGAAAATGAAAATATTGCACAACTTTTAAAATTGAAAGGATATAAATTCAAATGTAGAGAATGAAAACTTTTGGCATCAATATGTAAAAATAATAAAAATAAAAGGTTAGAAAAGAATTATTATATTAATAAAATAATCATTCAATCATATTCATTTAAAGTATACAATTGTAGAATTGTTAATTTAATTTAATTGAGAATTTAAAAAAAAAATCAAAATAAATAAGAAACCAATTTGGGTGCCCAACCACACCAAATTGGAAAAAAAAAATCATTAGGGAAAAAACAAATTGAGTGCATTCGGTGCAATACACTCAACCACATCCAACAAAACACTCGCTTTATTATTTATTTACGACATCAATACGTAAAAATAATAAAAATAAGAGGTTAGGAAAGAATTATTATATTAATAAAATAGTCATTCAATCATATTCATTTGAAGTATA
>JBBYHH010570406.1:0-10741 GCA_038382905.1 Daphne laureola
ATAATAATAATAATAATAATAATAATAATAATAATAATAATAATAATAATAATAATAATAATAATAATAATAAAAGAAAAGAAAATAAAGCAGGTGAGTGATCCAGTGAAAATATAAAAAGTTGGCCTTTAAACATAGTGGAATTATTGTTCCTTTTTCAAATATTTTTGGAAAGAATTATTGTTCTTTTTTCAAATATTTGTGCAAATAATTGTTTTAAGTATAGAAAATGTCTAAAGAAAAAGAAGAATGAATAAAAAAAGAAAAAAAAAAGATACAAAACGGTACAATTTTCTAAGAAAGAAAGAGGAGAGTAACGAACAGTTGAAAATATTGTCAGTTAATCATAAAAAATAAAGATCTTATTCTTTTACAGAAAAATAACAATAAACCACCAACAATTCAAATTTCCATCTCTCTCTATATATATATTTCACATTTCCCTTCTAAATTTGATTTTATTTTTCCAAGTATTTGTGCAAAGAACATAATAATAAAATATTTTATAAAAGAAGCATAATAATGAATAGTCGAATTTGACATGTGAAGCTATAAAGATTGTGTTTTTTGACACGTGAAGATATAAAAATTGTGTTCTTTTACATACGAAAAATAACAACAAATAAACAATAATTAAGATATTAATTAATCTAAAAACATTACTCACATTTTTTTCTTCTTCTAAATTTGAATTGTTGTTACGTACTTTGTGCAAAGAACGCAACTATTTTTTTTAAGTATAAAAATGCAACAATTCAAATATTCATTAATCCCAATAAAATTTACTCACATTTTTCTCATCTAAATTAAAAAAATAAAACAAAACAAAACAAATTAAATACTTTATCCGTGTCATTATTATTGAAACATATTGACTGGGTACGTTATTTTAGGAGAAATTAGTTTTATGTTGATTTGGTAAGTAAAATATGAGAATAGATGGATAATTGAATAAATTCATGTATAGAAATTTATTAAATTGAGAAAGTATTTCAATAATTTTGAAATAATCTAATAAAAAAAAAAAATTTAATAATTTTGAGATAAAGGAGTATAAAAAAAGATTAAATAAAAAAGGAAAAGAAGAAAAGAAAGACACGCAGAAGTGAGACTCACACGGAGAAGCACTTAGCGTGATTCATTTCAACCAAACCTTTGTAGTAGATATGACCTGTTCCTCTTCCTCACAATTCCATTAGGTGAACCATTTTTTGACAGATGGCGAATGCAAGATTCAATAAAAAAATTTGGGAAAAGGTTCTATATTACCATTAATATTTGATTTTTAGATTCAAAGTATCACTATTATTAAAAAAAACAAATCTATTTAACCATTATCTTTAGTTTAATGGTCTAAAATTATCACTGAAATGATTTGCTGGTCCTATTTTACCATCACGTTAGCAAACGGCTATTGTTTACGGTTAAAAAATTTCCACATCATCGCCCTATCATCGTCGTCGTCGCTTAACCACCGCGCCAACACGCCATAACTCACCATTCACAGTCTATGGTCATAGATCGGGGCCTAGAGCCTTCGAATCTCGGTCTAGGACCGCCGATTCATGGTTTGGGCTTGCGATTCGTCGGTTTTGGGCCAGAATTGAGCAGCCCTAGGTCGGGATCCAACAATCCAATTCCTCGATCTATAATTCGTTGTATTTCTTTCTCCATTCTAGATTTTTTACCGGTGATCGGCGGTGGTTTGGCGGTGGTCGGCGGTGACAAATTTGTCACACTGGTAAAAATTAACGGCGATGACGAATTAGGACTAGAAACTATAATGACGGTGGTAATATAAGACTTTTTTTTAAAATAGTAATAGTTTGAATCCAATAACCAAACATTGATAATAATTTGAGACATTCTCCCAAATTTTAATAATGAAACTAGGTTGTATTCTACTATTTTCATCGAAATTAAGTATATCAGTACGTAAAATATCAAATCAGCTTTGTCCTTCCATATCAATTTCAACTACTTGACAAATTCGCCCATAATTTCACCAAAAGAACACATCCCATAATTTCAACTACTTTGTTCATTCTTTAATGATGATGGTTGAGGTTCCGGAAACGGAAATCAATGCAATGATGATCGTTGTTCAGATTTCATAATTCTTCATTACTCGCTCACGTCCATGTCTAATCTAATACTCCATTTAAGTTTGATTCACAAGCCGGTGGCGGTGGTGATATTGGTTAGTTAGACGTTGGAGAAGACTTTCAAAATGTCTTTACCATTAATTCACCGCATCATGTCAACACGACACAACACAAGGGCACTATTACAAAACGATGGGAGATAGATATGAAGACGAATGTACAGAAGGAACAAATGCTTTGCGTTTTGTTTTGTTTTTCTTCATTCAACCAACAACCAGAAACACATAGACGTCGTATGATAGATAGTATGTTGCTCTAGTATGGAAAATTAGCCCTCAAAAAATTACACTACCCAGGCGGTATACTACTGCCTGCTCAGGAGATCGTAGAGGAGGGGCAAGAAATTAGAAAAGCTTCCTATATCCATCCTCCTTGAGTTACCGTGGGTACAAATTAGTGCCTAACCCAAAAAGCTTGATAAAATCTCTTCTATACCCTACCCAAGAATTGCTTTGATCTGTAACTTCTGATCCTCTGTCAGAGAAGTTGGAAATAGTACCTCAAAGGTAACATACAGATCCCCTTTCTTGTTGCTTAAGTGAATCGGCATTCCTTCCCCTTTGAACTTTCTAACTTCTTTCGGCTTTGTGATAGCCTGCGCATATGATGACCAAGTTACTTCACATATAATATACGTCTGTCCTAAATCCCACGTACATGATTTGCGTTGACCAATTGATTACCTTGGAGCTGATGTCCACTGAATGGCCATCAAGGTGTTTGATACTCTTCTCAAAACCAACAAGAGCTTGTAACTGGAATGGATTCAAGTACTTTAGGATCATAACATTTTGTGTAAAGAAAGTGAAACGAGAATGTTTCCTAATAGACCTACCAGTGTAACGGTGACAGTGGTATGCAAGTCATTGCCTTCCCTCTTGAAGAGATCATGTGGTGCTGTGCGGAACCGGAACTGTAGGAGATGCAATGGGTCATCAATTTACAAGACTCAAAAGGTAGGGGATATCAGAATCGAGGAAAGGACCACCGCCTTTCAAGGCCAGTACAAGATAGCGAAAGACAAGGGATGGTGTTCCCTCGAATAGCTGTTCATAACATGCATTGCATCTACATGAACATAATAACACAAGTATTAAAGCCAGAAGTTCAATCCTAACCTTTAAGTCACCAGGTTCTCCATCTATAATAGGCTCTCCATCTTCATAAAAAACAACCTCCTGAAAAAACAAACTAAATATGATATTTCTGTAAAACAGCACTGAGAAGTAATCATGTTGTGAACTTTTGCTTATGTAACCAGCACTAAAAAGTGTATCTAGACACTATGCATCACATCAAGTTCATTGAGAATACTCCAGACAGAAGAATGATATTCATCCATTGATAAGCGTATCGTGATACAAAAGTAATGTGAATGATAGGTAAGATGGAGTAATGCATAAGGTTAATCACCCAATAAATCTGTCAGAACGATGCTAATATCACTTGTTACTTCGAAAATCATCCCAAATCCCTACTGCTACTTGACAGTGAAAGACCTAACTTGGAGTTCCTGAATTTATATGCTTTTCAGACTACTGCATTAATTTTAATATGAGAACTGCCTAGCAGTCCGAATGACATTCATTCAGATGACCAAATAGCAACTTGCAGGTGGAAATGCTCAGCAGTTAAAATAATACGTAACACAATTCTGTTTGGAGTAATACGTAAGGTCTCTTGGTAAATCTGTCAGAACAATGCTAATATCACTTGTTACTTCAAAAATCATCCCAAATCCCTGCTGCTACTTGACAGCGAAAGACCTAACTTGGAGTCCCGGAATTTATTTGCTTCTCAGACTACTGCACTAATTTTAATATGAGAACTGCACAGCAGTCTGAATGACATTCATTCAGATGACCAAATAGCAACTTGCAGGTGGAAATGCTCAGCAGTTAAAAATAATGACACAAGTCTGTTTGGAACAGAGCAGGGTGCATGGAACGCACCACTATCTAATTCTTTTAAACAAGATATAAAGTGGCAAAATAGAATAAATATCATAGTAATAATTGAACCGAAGGCTTCATGTTTCCTCGTATTTAGCATGCAACTGGCACAAACGAATGGGAACATTATAAAGAGAAAATGAAGTGCGGCTTTTAGGAATGAAGTAAAACTTACTTCTCCATCTTGCATTCCCTTTTCAATATCTACAGTAATTTCGTATCCCTCCCGTACATATTTGACATTTTGGCATTGGTCACAAACCTTTCAGAAAATGCACAAGTTAGCTGACACTAATCAAAGTAGTTCACAAGAAGAACCAAAAAACTCAAAGGGTAAAAGTGTACATAAACACGGTGATGTAAGTGTCATCAAGATACCTGTTCGGTCATCTGTTGGAACATGCCTGGACCTATTTGGCGGTGATAGACTTCATTTCTACAGTTACAACGCCTTTTACCAGGGGCAGGCTTTATAACATTTTTTTCCCGCCAAACCTGAAATTCCCAAATGAGAATGATCACACAAAAGAAGAAAAACGTGTTAGCTGCTGCAACTGTAATCGAAAAGATGAAGGAACCCTGCAATTGCCTAAAAACACTGGTTAAAGAAACTCTAATAGATATAGATATCCATTTCCAGAGCTACTAAATGAGCTATTGCACTCGCAATGACTAACAGCAGATCAAAAGCTAGCGAGACCAAAGCACTCAAGCTGTTCAGATGACAAGTCCAGGGCCATTGCAGCATTAAGTGTTTGCATTATTATAGAAAAAGATAATCTTCACCTGTTATTTTTTATAACTAGCTCCTAATGCTGTTGCATATCATGTAATGTAGCACTATCTTTTTAAATAGTACTCCCTCCGTCCCTTAAAACTTGCTACATTTTCCTTTTTGGGTTGCCCAAAAAACTTGCTACACTTCCCTTTATGGAAAGTTTTTACACCACTTTTACTTTATTACCCTTACTCTCTTCCCACTAAAAAAAGTTAATTTTGTCTTATTTGCATATTTTACCTTTTCAGCCTCAAGTCAACACACATTCTTATTCCACGTATCGGTCAAGGTGTTGCATGTTTAATGGGACAAAGGGAGTATATATTTACCACATAAGCATAATCTCCTCAAAATCAAATACTGAAAATACTGACATGAGCAGGAAACCTACTTCCCAGAAACTATGATTTAATCACTTTCTGAATATGCAGATTCCGTATCATTATCTAAGGGGAGGTAGATTCTCAATAGATGGCATTCTCTCCTCTAAAGAGTCGAAGCATAACTAAATCCATGCATATTGAACATTCAATTATTACCTTCAACGATCCTCCCATGTACAAATCTTCAAGAGTTGCATCTATTTCAACAATCACATCATCCCCCCTCAGAACTTTTTCTTCCTCTTCTGCTGTGCCTCCACCAAAAAATCTAAGAGCCAAAAGGACAAAATGCAACACAAGTAATCACTAAGGAGGATAACAACAACAGCAACAAAATCAATGTTACAAACATCAAAGCTTTAGCAAGATGCCACAGCTGGTTTTAAGAGGATAATCGCATACATACAACATCAAACACAAGCAACTATTTGTAAGACAGAAACGCAAATACCAAAAACAGGTTGCAGCTTGCCGTGTGGGGGTAAGCCATGTTAGGCTAAATCTGAAAATAATGAAACAGACTACCTAAAACATCCATTTCAACCTCACATACAAGCCCCACACAGAGTTTAATTTATCAAAGTTACTTTTTCAGATAAAATGTTTTATCGTCAACAACTAATCATCATCATCATCATCATCAAACAACACATTAATCCCAACTATGTTAGGCTCGGTGGCATGAAGTTTATAGTGGCAATTAATTGTCAAAAGTTAGTTGACACTCTAAATTCTGCGAAAGCAGATTGGCAAATGTTTAACCGTCAACAACAAATAACCCAAAAAGCTTTGGGGGCAAGGGAACACGCCATAGAAGCCTAAAAACAGAAACTTGGTACATTGACATCAAATTCTCCACATTGGCAAAACAAGGTTTAATTATTAGAAAGGAAATATCTTACTGAGCGAAGATATCCTGAACGTTCATTCCCCCTCCACCACCGCCAGCAGCGTGCTGCTTCAGACCTTCCTCTCCGTACTTATCATATATACCCCTCTTCTCGCCATCCGACAACACCTCGTAAGCTAACCATTCCTCAAAATGTGATCATTCGAATCAGTCATCTAGTAATCAAGAAACTACACAAGGTAAGCAGACATGAGACAACGCTTAGGGCAGCATTTACCATTACTGATCTCCGTAAACCGCTTATTAGCCTCCTCATTTCCCTGATTTTTGTCGGGATGATACTTCAATGCCAGCTTACGGTAGGCTCTTTTGATCTGCTCGTCTGACGCCCCTTTCGGCACTTGCAGAATGTCGTAATAGCTTTTCCTGAAACCGCGTAATCAAATGTCAGGTGGAACGAAGAGAAACTGGAGGCGGATGATGGAGAAAGAAGAAGATCGAGGTTGTGCTTACCCGGCAATGGCGGTGGCCGCGAACAGCAAAGCGCAGATTAGAGTTAGAAGCAAGGGCTTGGGTGTTCGATCCGCCATGGTGGATCAGGAGAGGACTTGGAGCTCTTCAGAAATCTGAAAGCATAGAACGCGAGATGATTAACGACTTGACGCACAGTCGGACTCTGACTTTTTGGCAACGTGTTCTCGTTAGACATGGCCAATCAGAGCGACCTTGTGATTGTGTCTGTCCAATACGACATCGCCACGTGGGGAGACTTGTTAAAAGAGTGTTGTCAGCATACGGAATCCCGAAAATGTGCAAACTGTTTCATTTCGATCCTTATTTCGAAAATGTTGCTGGATTAGCACTTGCATTGTTCGGCCACTGTACTGTTAAATGTTTCATATTGGCATATTGTAAATCGAAATAATGCAAAAAGATATTGATGATATTTTTGTTTTAAAATGAATTTCAGTGAAAAAATTAAAAATTATGTAATTATTCATTTTCCCTAACTAAAACAAATGGTTGTAGTGTTGATAACCAGATTATATGGTATTCAGATTCTTATGAGTGAGATCTCAAGTGACGCCAACCGAACCGAGAGGAAGGACAGCTGACGAGCTAGATGGTTTAAAGGTTATGCTGCAAACCGCAACTCCAACCGCAAATATAATAGATTGTTGATCCTGATCACTGCATTCCTCTAAAACTTTCTTAGTATCGACATTGTCAAGACTGATTGATTCTCAGAGGCTAAATCTAGAAGTTAATCCCACTATCTCGTCATCATGGATTCCGCGTAAGGTTAACATTGTCTGTTGGAGGGCATTGCAAGACCGATTACCAACGAACGAGCAGCTTGTGCGTCGGGGGGTTAATCTTCCAAGTCTGAATTGTCCAAGATGCCCAACACACATAGAACACGCTGCTCACATTCTAATTCGTTGTGCCACTTTCCTGCCTACTTGGCAAGGCGTCTACTCATGGTGTCAAAGAAGTCTGTTTACTGCTCTCACCATCTCGAAAATTCTCTCAGAACCTACTTTGACGTCCCTGAACAGGCTGCAATCAGCGGGCTGGTCTATTATCTGTAAAATTTCTGCGTGGGTAATCTGAAATAATAGAAATAGCAAGGTGTTCGAAGACATGACATCAACTCCATCTATGTTGTTGAATTTCATGCAATGACTATCGTTCTTATGAATTTCTAACAGGTCGAAGGGCTTCAAATGCACTTGGGATACTTGAATTTTGAATCCATTATACACTTTGGAATCTTGCCTTTAATTTCGCCTCTATATAACTTCTCACTATTTTGCTCTGTCATTCCTATGGTTGGAGCTTTTATAATAAAATATCACCTTGCCTTCTCAAAAAAATAAAAAATAAAAGAGGAGTAATGTATGGAAGGTTTGATTTGATAAATTTGGGAAGAAATTACATCTTTCCTTTCCGATTTCAGATTTTAACAAAAAAAAAATTAAAGAGAATACTCTCATTTAATATCGGGCGGCTCTTCGTCGAGAAAATAAGCCTTGAACAAATTAGAACTAGACTCTAAGCAATGGTGAGCAGAACGCAACCTATAGACCAACCAAGTAAAGATTACTTGGCCCTTAAAACAAAAGAAACAAACAACAAATAACCACAATCCAAAAACCGATAAAAGATACATCACCAAAATAAAATATAGTTGAAATATGATGAGTGAAGTTGGACTAGCAAAAATTCTTCAAAATGCCTCAAAGCTTGAAACAAACATCTCCCCATAGCATCTCTCGCGTAATACTCGGCCACCGACCACTCCACCAAACAACCTGCATAAAAGCAACTTCAAGATATCTGGACCCTGTAATAATACCTGGAAGAACAAATCAAATTACAAACCAAGAATCCAAGAAAATCATAATGAGGCAACTATATTGCTGATGTATCAGAGTCAATTTACTAAAGCGGGTAGTGCAGGAAGACTCCAAACCAACAGTACCCGCAAACATGAATCCCACTGACCCAGATTGGGAGAGCCATCGCTCATCCTTGCTGTGTTGAGATACAACTCTTCCCGGTCCTTCCTGCCAACCACCAAACCATGACATAGCCTTACACAACCACAAACCACATTAGGCATACCCTCATTCCAAGTCACCACACCAGCCAAATAAATCTCTCTAAAACACACCAAAAAATCCACCTGCCCAAGCCTATTTGCAAAAAAGAAGACCCAACTCAAGTTCCCAGCTGTACATCCGAACACAAGTGCGGCCACCCCTTGAGCAGTAACTGGAAGCCATGGCGGAGTGGGAAGGATCCATCGGCACCGGCCAAGCAAACCAGGCGCATTGAATCATGATGACAGGGACGAAGCAGATGGGTTGAAGGCCACACCCGCCCCTGAGCCAGAGCATCCATCAAAACAGAGGCTCCGGAAGGACCCCGTACAGCGGACCGGCCAGGCGCGGCGAGCGCCGGCAGCAGATCCCTCCTCCTAGACACAAGCGCAAACGACGACCGGTCAGAGCTGGAGTCCTGAAATTGGAAGAGGATGACGCAACACTACCGATCCAAGCGAAGCAATTAACCGGCTAGAGTTTCGAACCAGCCGAGAGATCGGCAAAGTAATAGAGGCAGGCTGGCACAAACACCAACAAAGAGCCCATGTTCGAACCCTAAAATACTCCAAAAGCTCGAGAGAGAGAGGAGAGAGAAACGAGACAATACACTATACTCCCTCCCTCCCATAAAGATTGTAACATTCTGTTTTTAATATTTAATCTATAAATTTTTTTCTTTAATATATTGACATATAATATCAAATATTTTATATGCATATGTTAAATGAATGTCTCTAATTTATAAATATATTTTTTAAAATTATTTTTAACAAATTCTTCTTTACTAAAAATTGAGTCAAACACAAGACAAAAAGTCAAATGTACCAATATTTAGGGACGGAGGTAGTATTTTTTTTAGGTTTTAACAACCTTATTTTAACCTTAATAGGACAAAATAATTGTAATAGCTTGTAAAGTTCACAAGTAAACAGTTATGAAAATCAGCAAGTGACTATCTGTCTAAAAGGGTGTTGCTTTAATTTACCGAAAATGTACTCATTCACTCTCTTTTTAATTGTTTAATTTTGACACATAAATTAAAAATGTTTGTTGATTTGATATTAAAAATATAAAATTTGTCTGTAAAATAAAAATAATTTTTTTAAGTGAAAAGAGAAATTAATTTTGATAAAGTAAAATTGGTGTAAAAAAATTTCCATAAAAAAATATAATATGTTTTTTTTTGGATAACTTAAAAAGGAAATTTTAACAATTTTAAAGGAACCGGGAGTATTAACTTCTTGGATGAGCAGTTCAAAAAAACTTCTTGGATGAGGTCATCTTCCTTCCTTCCACCAATTGGGCCGGTGAGTGGGTTTTGTTGTGATATCAGCGTGTAAGCTGTTTGTGGTAGGCTTGGTTCATTATTAACAAATAATTGAAGGCCCATTGCGTTTGAAATTGAAGGCAGGCTCCCGGACCCCAAAACCAGGCAAATTAAGTAGTAATGGCCCCCATGCTGCCATGCATATAAATATCATTATGATTTGCCGTGGACATCATCGACACGATTATTCAATGATTTTTGGAAAAAAGGTTCAATTTTAACATTCACATTTATAATTTGGTCAAATTTTAGTATTATTCTTAAAATTGATTCGTTTTTGCCATTATAATTATTTTGGTGGTTTGATTTTGACACTCTTTTAATTCGGTGGTCCTTAATCGGCATTTTTATAGTTAACGAAGAGAATAAATGTTAACGGTTGGATCACGTGAGATTTATAATCTTACATGACATCCAACTCGTCTCTCAGTCCCCTGATTCCCAGGCGCCGGTCTCCACACCGGTCATATTCGCCTTCATCTCCGACACCGTTCGGAACGGCCTCGCTGAGCTCCGGCCCGTGGAGCAGCCCCTGCTGACTCTCGCTCTTCCCAATTGAACGTCATTTTACCAAATTCATACTGAGTCAACAACTTACACTACTAGAAAAAGTGCATATACCAACAGTTTAGACCGACAGACTTCATGCTGTCGGTAATACCGACAGATTATCTGTC
>JBBYHH010570517.1:0-10738 GCA_038382905.1 Daphne laureola
AAATCCTAACTGCTTTCCCTCGGTCCCCAGCTACTAGGAAATAACTTAAGGTGTAAGGATTTAAACTTTTAACCTTTCATACAAAATTTCGATACTTAGCCAAATTTCTCATTTATTACCAACCTTATGAAAATCTCCTGAATACTCCAAATAATTACCAAAATACCCTTTAACTTCAAAGAAGCTTAACTTTTTCACACTTTCCTTAATTGCACATCTAGTCTCTTACTTTATCTTTATTTATAACTTAGTCTTTCAACTTTCTCAAATTATTCAATTTGACCCCCAACTTATGAAAAGTTACAGATTCACTTCAACTTTTCTACCAACTTCATACTTAACTTTATTTAACCCAAGTTTCACCCAATTATCTTAAATTACAACTTAACACCTTATACTTTTCCCAAAAGTACAATTTAGCCCAAAATTGCATAAAGTGTTCAAATTTCACCAAACTCTTCAAATTTCACACTTAGCTCCAAAATTACTAAGTTTTACATTATTCTTCATTAATTACCAAATATTACCCAAAATTTGCATTTTGGCCCAAAATTATATAAAATGTCAAACTTACTTAAAAACTTGACAATTTTACCGTTAACTCCAAATGAGCTCAATTTTCCTTTATTTGCTACAATTACCAACCAACACCCAAAATTTACCAAATTTTACACTTTGGTCCCTAACTTTCCAAAAGTGACAAAAACATCAAAAAATACCAAATTAGCTCATTTCCACGCAACTTCAAGATTAAACTTCACAAACACCAAATTCTTTCCAACTTACAAATTTGGAAAAATTCCATTCCTTTGAAGTTATTCTCCAAACTTCAACCAACAACTCTATGTGATCAAATCTTCATTATTCCAAGTTAAAAACACACTTTCATCAAGAAAATCTTCACCATTTAGGCCCCTAAAGTTTTGGCCAAAAACCAAATATTACCAAAGATTTTTCTTTAACTTTTTCCCACATCATACATGCTCCAAATCATCACAAAATCAACATGGATCAACATTTAAACAAAGAACATCATTTTTCCTTCACTTAGAAATTTCAGCCAAACTACATCCCCCTCTTCCATGATGATTTCATCTTAACTTCAAGTATTAAACAAGCTCAAAAACCACCCCAGAACACATATTTAAGCTTTTTTCAACTAAACTCCAACTTTTGAACAAAAGCTCATTAATTCGGCCAACAAAGAACACCATGATCCAAGATGATTCAAGGTTCATACGAAGTATTAAACATGCTTAGAATATACCCAAGAACACATTTCAATTCATGATTCAACCATCCAATAACCATAGTTCATCCTCATCAACTTCAACTTCATGAACAACTTGAAGTACTTGAAGATAACTTTAGATATAAGCTTACCTTAAACAAATATCCAACATTGATTGAAGCAAATCATCAAGAGCTCCCCTTAACAATTCATCCTTGAGAATAAATGGAGAGGAAATGAGATTTCAAACCATGTAATCTCATAATGTTGTTAAAGTAAGCATGAAAACATTTGAAAACATGTTTACCTTTGAAATTCTTGAACTTTGGATGAAAGATCCTTGAAGATTGGATGAAGATTACCAAGGATAAGACTTGAATGTATGAAGACCACTATAGAGACTTAGAGAGAGAGGGAGGGCTGGATTTTAGGTGAGGGAGAGAAGAATAGATTTTGTTTAATTTCTTACTGCTTTACTTAGTTATTCTTACTACCTCACCCTTTCTTTTATTTTCTAAGTAGATAATTCCCAATATTATCCTCTCCCATATTTCATGTTAGCCCTTAGATGAGATTTTTATCCTCTTCCACTTCATTGGATGGAGACACTTCTATTCCACTTAGAATACAATAACCTTTTATTTCTTTTCTTTACTTAAAATGTATTTTCATGCCATAACCAAAATTCCACCCTTATAACTCCCACTAACCAGCCGCCCCCACCCTATGAAAAGACCAAAATGCCCTTCCTCAACCAATTTTCCAAAAATGACTATTTTGCCCCTGGAACTATTTTTTGGCAAAATGACCCAGAACTCCCGGAACATTATAAAATGGTAAAATTTCATAAAATTGAGCTCCAAACAATTCTCAGGACATAGAATTTCATTGATAAACATGTCCATTACATATACATCAATGTTACAGAAATATTACAAATTTGACCTTTGGGCAAAAATACATCGGAAAATCCTCTCGTGCCCTAGGTGACTGTAACAATCTCTCATCCTCAGGACTCGTGGTCCTCTAAGAGTCCCCTGAATCTCTGGTACTCCTCAGGGTATCGATCAATCAAGTCCTTCTCTATCTCCCAGGTTACCTTCTGATCAGAATGATATGACAAACTGGACCTTGATCATCGGGATCAACCTACTGCGGAGCCTCTGAGTATCCCTGGCTAAGAATGCAATTGGTACCTCCTGGTAGGATAGATCTGGTTCCAGTTGTATCTCCTCCACTTGTATAGTCTGAATAGTATCGAGTATGCATTTCTTCAGCATACTCACATGAAAGACATTCTGCACCCCCGACATGCTAGGTGGCAGGGCTAGCCGGTAGGCAACCTTACCAATCCGCTGTAGAATCTCATAGGGGCTAACTTGCCCCGCTTGATGAATTGTACCATCCCCAGGATGCATGCAAGACTCTGTCCCCTATCTCAAACTTCAAGTCTCTACACCGTTTGTTTACATATGAGGTGGTTCTGTCATTGGCGGTCTTCAACCGCGCTTGGATCTGCTTGATATTTCGAGTGGTTTCCTCTATGACTTTGGGGCCTATCTGAATCAAGTCCGATGCATCGGACCAGCAGTGGGGTGTCACACATCTCTGCCCATACAGGGCCTCATACGGTGTCATCTCGATAGTGGTTTGGTAACTATTGTTATATGAGGATTCCTCTAGCATCAAGTTCTGGTCTCACTCTCCCCTAAAGTCAAGTGCGCAACTCCTGAGCATGTCCTCAACAATTTGTATAACCCTTTCCGACTGCCCGTTGGTCTAGCGGTGATATGCAGTGCTCAGGTGGAGTCGCGTGCCTATTACCTTGTGGAAGGAGCTTCAAAACCTTGTGGTGAATCATGGGTCCCTGTCGGACACAATGGAGTCTGGTACTCCATACATTCTCACGATTTCCCAAAGGTACAACTGGGCAAGCTTGTCTAAAGAATCAGTCACGTGCATAGGTAAAAAGTGTGCACATTTCCTCAGGCGGTTGATGATAACCCAGATGGCATCCTATCGTGCTCTCATCGTAGGTAGACCAGTAAGGAAATCCATAGTAATGTTACCTCATGTCCGATGTATCAGACCAGCAGTGGGGTGTCACACATCTTTGCCCATACAGGGCCTTATATGGTGTCATCTCGATAGTGGTTTGGTAACTATTGTTATATGAGAATTCCACTAGCATCAGTGCTAATCTCACTCTCCCCTGAAGTCAAGCGCGCAACTCCTGAGCATCTCCTTAACAATCTGTATAACCCTTTCTGACTGCCCCTTGGTCTAGGGGTGATATGCAGTGCTCAGGTGGAGCCGTGTGCCTATTACCTTGTCGAATGAACTTTAAAACCTCACGGTGAATCGTGGGTCCCTTTCGAACACAATGGAGTCTGGTACTCCATGCAATCTCATGATTTCCCAAATGTATGACTGGGCAAGCTTGTCTAAAGAATCAGTAATGTGCATAGGTAAAAAGTGTGCACATTTCATCAAACAGTCGATGATAACCTAGATGGCATCATGTCGTGCTCTTGTCGTAGGTAGAGTAGTAAGGAAATCTATAGTAATGTTACCCAATTTTCTGACAGGAATATGTAACGTCTGCATGGTACCGGTCGGCTTCTGGTGCTCTACCTTTACCAGCTGACATGTCGTACACTTAGCCACATAAGTGGCAATCTGCTTCTACATCCCTAACCACCAAAAGTGAGATCGAAGATCGTGATACATATTCTCACTTCCAGAGTGGATGCTCAGTAGACTGGAGTTCACCTCCTCCAGAATCTCCTCCCGGAGATTCAAATCATCTGGCACATACAATCATCCATTGAAGTACAATAGTCCTTGCCTATACTCAAAAGACAGGCGCAAAGCTCCCTTGTCTTCCCCAGAAAGCTTCTTCAAACTTGTGTCCCTTCTCTAGGCTTCCCTGACTCTGGTCAGCTAGTCGGACTGAATGTTCAACATGCATATCTGTGTTTGGTCCCACTGGTGCCATCTCTACCACAGAGCGGTCAAATCCGATCCCTTGACTTTTTTCTCAGAGTCTCCAGCTTTGACTATTCCAGTATACATTTGGCTCAACGCATCTACTATGAAGTTGCCTTTACTGGCTGTGTACTCGATCGTACAATCATAATCTTTCATGTATTCAAGCCACCATCGCTGCTTCGTGTTCAACTCTTTCTAGGTAAACAAATATTTGAGACTCTTGTGGTTAGTGAAGATCTGGAACCTGTTACCAAGAAAATAATGTCGCCACTATTTCAGGGAATAAATGACTGTAGCCAATTCAAGATCATGTGTGGGGTAGTTCTGCTCATAGGGCCGTATTTTCCTTGATCCATAGGTGATGACGTGCTGCCCCTACATGAGTACACAACCCAGACCCATTCTGGATGCATCGGTGTAAATAACATATGGTTACGCTGGGTCGGGTAGGATCAGAAGTGGAACATTTGTCAAGCACTGCTTAAGCTCCTGAAAGCTCCTCTCACATGCCTCCGACCAGATGAAAGCCTGACCCTTTTTGGTCAGTTGTGTGAGTGGTGATGCAAGCACAGAGAATCCTGGTATGAACTGACGATAATACCCTGCCAACCCCAGGAAGCTTCGTGTGTCTCTAACTGTTCTCGATTGCCTCTACTACTGTACTGCCCTAAATTTCTCTGGATCCACTGATACGCCATCTTCCCCAATAATGTGGCCAAGGAAAGATACCTCCCGCATCCAAAATTCACACTTCAAAAACTTCACGTATAGCTGGTGGTTCCAAAGTGTCTCTAGTACAATTTTCAAGTGCTCCTGATGCGAGTCTTCATCCAGAGAATAAAGAAAGATATCGTTGATGAAGACTACCATAAAGGAGTCTAGATGCGGTTGGAATACCCGGTGCATCATATCCATAAAATCTGCTAGGGCATTCGTCAAACCAAACGACATAACAGTAAACTCATAATACCTGTACCGGGTATGAAATTCGGTCTTGGGAATGTCTTCTTCCCTCACGTGAAGATGGAAGTACCCAGACCTCAGATTGATCTTCGAGAACACCTTGGCTTCCTAAGCTGATCAAATAAATCATTGATCCTTGGTAGTGGGTACTTGTTCTTAATGGTGATAGCATTCAACCGACTATAATCAATACATAATCGCAGGGTCCTTCATTATTTCTGACAAATAATACTGGGGTCCCCCACGGTGATGTGTTGCGTCGAATGTATCCCTTCTCCAGTAGTTCATCCAATTGCTTCTTCATCTCATCCATCTTCACTATCGATATGCAATAGGGAGGAATGGAAATATGAGTAGAGCCTGGTTGTAGTTGTATTTCAAACATAATCTCCCTCTCTAGTGGCATCCTCGACAACTCCTCGGATAATACCTGTGAAAAGTAACGTATAGTAGGGATCTTTTCCAGCTTCATACATGTGCCGATGGGGTTGAGCTCAAAATACTCCTCATCAATAATAGGAATCTGGTCCAGCACGACAAGCTCTATACTATGCTTGACAATCGCAGCATCCGACGGAGCTATAAGTGGCACACCCTTTCCTTCAAGTAAGATGTGTCATTTGGTATAATCCATCTGAATTGAGTTCTTGGCTACCCAGTTTATGCCAAGAATAATATCATACTTGGGCGTTTCAAGCACCAAGAAATCAGATAGGATCTGGTGTTTGTCGATAGTCACTATACATCCCAGCACCATTTCATTCGAAAACAAGTACTGACTACCGGCAGTGCACACCAGAATCACATCGGGTATACGTGTCCCAGGTAACTGTAATGCTAATGCGCATGTCAGAGAGATAATTGAAATAGATGCATCGGTATCAAAAAGTGTGAGAATGGAAGTATCATTAACAACCAGTGTACCTGGCAATGCCCCTCGTTAGGCGGGTGTGCTCTTCTCTATCCGAAATACCTGGCCTAGCCGGGCCTGCTGCTGTGCTGGTGGAGGTAACTAAACCCATGGTTATGGAGCTATGAAACCCCCCTGAGCTATCCATCGACCCTACAATGCGTTAGCCTGACCCCAGGACTGAAACCCTGGCTGCCCCCTCGGCTGACCTCTCAGATGAAACCCCAACTGACCTCTCGGCTGAAATTGTGACTGTACAAGAAATCCCTGCCCTTGTGTGAAAGGGAAGTCCTTGATCCAGTGCTCAATCAAGCCATACTTCAAACACTGGCCTGCCTGGCGATGACATCCTAGCCCCGCATGAACTCTACGACACAGCTGGCATGACTGCGCTGGTGCTACTGCTGGGCCCTTATCCTTGCCATTTGTGCCATTCCTACCCGATCTACCTCTTCCATATCCCTGTTGTGTCATCTCTCCCGCTGATTTGTAGCTGGGAAGATATGACTCTGCCTCTAGCCTCATCCGCCTCAATCAAGAGGGCTTTCTGGACTACTTCTCGGTAGGAGGTAATGGGAAAAGGTACCACATACTTCTTGATCTCATGACGTAGGCCGCTGGTGAATCATTTGGCCTTCTCATCCTCCATCTCATGGTACTGAGGAACATACCTCATGAGTTAATCAAACTCATGCTCGTAGTCTATGACGGTCTTGTTCCCCTGTACCTAGTTGTCAAACTTCACCTGGCGTCTATCACGAACAGCATATCCGATCCATCTCTCATGAAACAGATGGGAGAACTCATCCCACCTCATGCCCATCTCATGTTGTCCTCGATGGATGAACTATGCTCCTCTCACACTGGCCTCTCCAACCCACCAGTCATACGGTCTGCCACGAAGGAGAAAGGTGTCCAATGATACCATCTCGTCAGACGGGAGGTTCAGCTTCTCAAGAAGATGGTCCATCTCATTGAACCATGACTCAGCAACCTCCAACTCTTCCTTTCAAGTGAATCAGGAAGGATAAAGGTGTTGAAAGCGCTCTAACATCGTGAGCCCATCCATAGCTATAGTATGCTTAATGCGGGGTCTCCGGGCCCGGTGAGAGCTCCCTATATCACCATTATCATCCCTGGCTCTTCGCGATGGTTGGGTCGATGGCCTCTTCCATCTCTGCACTGACCTCGGACGGATTGGGCCTCTGTTCACCCCCCTATATGCGTAATGCTCCTCCTTCGCATAACCATCCTCCGAACTCGAACTTGAGTAATACTTATGAGAGCTGGTAAGGGTGATGGAGGTGGTATCAGGGGTATCGAAATCCCCTGGTACAGTAGTAGGATCGTCAGAATCGTCACCCGTACCCTCTTGACCCTATAGGTCAACTTGTTCCCATACTCTATTCAGAACTGTACGGATCTCGCCAAGTACCTCAACCAGGTTCACTTGAGCCTACGGCGGAGGGTCCGACTATCACTGTCACGAATCTCACTGATCGAGAGTGTTAACCATATCTATAATTCCATAAAGAAAGAGCATATACAAGGGTTAACTCAATTTAACAGCAAGCAGCGTTAAACCTAATGGCTCTTTAGTGTGGATGCAATGTATGATGTATTTTAACAAAAATCCTTTTGCTTATTTCAGACCTCCACTTTGTTACACCCACTCCGGGAAATAATATCTGGAAAACTAGAATGAGATTTCTAGGCCATTTTACCGGAAATACTTTGGGGGGCAAAATGGTCAATCTGAAGAATTAAGGGTAAATCGGGAAAATAAAATCTGTTAAGTATAAAATTTGATTAAGTAACATTAGGATTAATTTGTTAAGATTAGTATGAGTAAGTTAGGTATAATATAGAATAAGATAAAAATTGTGTTAGTGGTTGACACATGTCAACAAAGGAGTGAATAAGATAAAGTGAGGAAAAATGTGTGGTAGTAGTAATTAGTAAAAAGTGAGAGTTATGAAGTTAGAATTAAGAATTAGTAAAGGTTGTGATAGGAATTGGTAGATTTAATTAAGTTAAGTAAATAAAGGTATATATATATATATATATATCAGAAACATTACCTCTCTTCTTCTTCCTACTTTACCAATTTTTGGCTCCCTCTTCTTCCTCCACCATCCTTCAATTTATTCACCCAATCTCTTGTTAGTAAGCTTAGCTTAGTGGGTAGGTAAATTTTCATGAGAGATTTGCTTAGAAATTGAGCTTTGAAGCAAGTGAAGATCAATTCTCTCTTCCTCTTGGCTGCCAAAATTGGAGCTTGGTTGGGGACCAAGTTCTCTTTATTCCTTCATCAAATTCTTAAGGTAATATCGTAAACTAAGTGATCAAAGGTTGGTTTATGCATCCCCTCCATCACATGAGCAATTTGGTATGAAAAAGTGTTGATTTGGTTAGGGTTCTTCATGATCAAGTTTTGAAAAATGGGGGAAGTTTTATGTGATGTTAAATTGTTGTTCTCGGGTGCTTGGGGAGTAAGTTTTATGCTTGGAATGTGGCCCAATTCTTTGTGTATCATGGTGCTAAGTTATAAGGGTTAATTTGAGGTGGAGGAGTAATTCTTGGAATTAAATTGAGGAATTGTTAAAAGTGTATTCTTGGGTTATAGGAGAGCAATTTTGATGTTGGAAATATGTTGAAATTCATCACCTAGCTATGAGTTGTGTGTAGGGCCGAAATTATGGGGGAATTTAGGAAATTTTGTGTGTTGGTTGTGAAGTTGGTTGTAGTATTTTAAGGGTGTTTTGGAGGTGCTAGATTGATGTAAAATGTTTGAGATAAACATCAAGTGTAGAAGATCAAGATAAGGCCAAATTTGTGAGAGGAAATGGAAATGTGTATATTTTGGTTGAATTGTGTTGTTTGATGGTTTGGTGCATGATTTGATAGTGTAATTGGTGATTAGGTGGAGGAAATGAATAAATTGGTGAGTTTGAGAAATGTGGGCCGAATTTGTTAAAGTTGATAAAACTGAGGATGTTGGTTGGAATTTGGGTGTTTGGTGGTAAATTGTGTTTTGGTGATGTATTTGTGTGATAAGTAAAGTTGTGTAACAATTTGACAAGTTTACAGTGTTGGGGCCGAATTGGTTAGTGGTTAAAAGTTGGGTAGTTGGTTGTGAAAGTGTGTGTTTATGGTTGGGATAAGGTTAAATAAGTTTGATTAATGGTTTAATGAAGTTATATGAAAGTTGGGTAGAGTTGTACTAATTTTTAGTAAATGGGATGAATTGAACATAAGGTGAAAAGTGAGGAGAAAGTGTGTTATTTATTATGTTTTGGTGTGGAAATGGTGTTTAAGGATATAAGGATGTTTATCGAAGTTAGTATGGAAGTTTGGGCACTTTTGGATAAAGTGTCAAATTTGTGAAATTTGATAACTGTTGGATAAATAAAGCAATGGAACTTAGGAAATAATTCTATGTCAGATGTGTGATTAATTAGTAATTCTTGTGGATCGAATAGGAAATTCAGAAAAGTCAGATTCTGTGGAATTTGGGGAGGAATCTTGTTTTGTCAAGGTTCTTCAGGTAAGGGTTTAACTTTTTTGATATGCACTCTGGTTTACCGATATGTATATCTGATAAGTTAGGACTAGTACCCGGGTCGAGGGTGGGGCCCAGTGACTCCCAGGGCTAGTTATGTATTACGGATAATGGTATGCAGGTTCAGAGCTTTGGCGACCCAATCATCCGATTAGGGATCTCTGCATCATTCTGTGATTAGAGACGAGGATTTGTAGTGCCTTGATCTTTGATCGGTACTTTGTGACGTGAATACTTAACTGTTCTGTCTGTTCTGTTCTGGGTGGTTTTTCTGTTAAGGGTCATAGGCCATGGCTGGTACCACGCCTTATGTTCTGTATATACGTCTGTTCTACCCAAGTACACCCTTCCGTACGGGGCCTTGGGCGCCGCTAATTCTATTCACTGCTGTGTGATATATCTGTATTTGTTCTGTTCTTTGTCTGCAAGAAATCTGGTAATGTGTTCTTACGGGGCAATGGGTTTTATGTATGTATGTTGCATGCTGTGTGTTCTGTGTGATATTTGTATGGAATGTGTTAATCTATTTTTGTACAGGAACAATTCGTGACATTGCCATGCGGGACATCCAACTGTAAATCTGGTCTGATGTGCACAAACTGCACAGCAGCATCTCTGTTTGAGATATGAACTATGCTAATCCTTTTGTGCAGGGCTAACGCTCTTTGCTAACCATGTTTGTGCAGGATTTTGTTTTGCACCATTATCGCTATTGTTGCCCTTACTTAGTACCTTCTGAGGACTCAACCCTTTTTTATTATCATTTTTCAGGGGGCTCTGGAAAGCAATCGGCGGAGTAGGCCGCACGGTTGACTTGCGGTTTTGTGGCTTAGGGTAGCGAAAGCAGCAGCATTAAGAACCCTTTTTGAGGATTGTCACAGGAGATGATCCAACATCCGATAGTAGGTCCAAAACATTCAATTATGGGCTCTGTAGTTGTAGAATGCACCTGTACATATAGTTAGATATATTTTGTATCCCACATGCTCATATTAGTAAGTTGTGAATTATCTGAAGCATGTTTACTTGTGGAGTGTTTGGCTCATTTCTAGCGCTTCTATTCTGAGATGAGCTCAGGTAG